>JARYGA010007613.1:0-40100 GCA_030545235.1 Helianthus tuberosus
GAGTCCTACTACTGAGACTGATATGGCTTATATGGCACGCGTACCATACTCTAGTGCTGTTGGATCTTTGATGTATGCTATGATTTGCATGCGCCCTAATTTGGCTTATGCTGTTAGCATGGTCAGTAGATTTATGGCGAACCCGGGGAAAGAACATTGGAAAGCAGTGCAGTGGATCTTTCGTTATTTGCGCGGTACGTCTTCTATGTGTCTACACTATGGTAAATCTAACACCGGGGTGTTTGGATATGTTGATTCAGATTATGGCAAAGATTTGGATAGACGAAAATCAATTACAGGGTATGTGTTTACTTTGCATGGTTGTGCTATTAGCTGGAAAGCACAGTTACAGTCTACAGTTGCATTGTCTTATACTGAGGCAGAATATATGGCGATTACAGAAGCAGTTAAGGAAGATATCTGGTTGAAGGGATTATTTAAAGAACTCGATGATAGAATAAAGGTTACCACAATTTTCTGTGATAATCAAAGTGCTATCTTCTTGAGTAAAGATCAAATGTTTCATGACCGAACAAAGCACATTGATATTCGTTATCATTTTGTGCGTGATATCATTGAGAAAGGTGATTGTGTCATAGACAAGATTGATACAGATTATAATCCTGCTGATGTGTTCACCAAGAGTCTTCAAATTGCCAAGTTCAAACTATGTTTGGACTTGATGGGTGTTTCTGATCACAATTGAGCCAGATAGACTCGTTGGTGGAGGAAGTATTTTATTTTTTCGGAAACAATTTTTTCTATATAGTGATTATAGGTTCTTATGGAGTTTTGGAGTTTGATGAATTGTTGGTTTTTGGACTGATCGTAAAGCATGATGTAGAAATCAATCTATGACTTGCTGCATTTGAAGTTAAGGTGGAGATTGTGAAAACATTTGTGCCTTACAAATTTGAAGTCAACATTTTCACAATTCAATTCTAATTTGAATTGTGAGCTTAGTAAAAAATGGGAGGAACAAGGTTCGTGAAGAAATTTGCAACAAAGAAGAATTTTCTTAATTCAAACATGGGAGGAAGAAAATATATATGCCATTGTTCACATTCCATTTTCTGCATATAAATAGGCTTTAAATCCTCTCCACAAATGGTACCACCAAATACAAATACATATGTAATAGAGATAGAAAATTCTCTATATTCTCTATGTATTTTTCTTTTCTCCAAACTCTGTAAACACTGCAAAATTATAGTGAATTGTTTCTCGGCTTCTGCCACCCATGGTTTTTCCCGATTTGGGTTTTCCACGTAGATCATCGTGTCACTCTTATTTTATTTCCTACTCTTAAAATTACCTGGTGCTTGATCACGCTTGATATATTAATTCCGTTCCGCGTCGAACTAATATTATTAATTACTGCTCGGATCTTTGGGCGAGTTTTCACACTCTTTTACCACATCAACTGGTCTTTGGGACTGATAACATGCTAACCCCTCCCCCTCACCAACTATGGTCGTTTGTATACTCCTACTTTTATATCTTTTAACATTTGTTGTATATTTATGTTCTTTCAACCCATTGTTTGAATCTATTATTGTGATACGGATTGATAGGTGTAGTTTCCATAGCCAAAAGATGTCACAAAACTCTAGCTGAAATTCTTGAACATATTTTAGGAGAATTACCCACATAAATCCAAACATCCTCCTATAAGTCATAATCAATAACAATAGCTGAAATTAGGGGAGTAAATGAGCCGAGGATCTTGAGCTCGGCCCGTTTAACATACGAGAGCTTGAGCTTTATTTCTAGAGTTTGAGTTCGACTCATGAGCAGTTTTTGAAGGTCAAGCTTTGCTCGCACTACTAGAAAAGTGCATAATTTCCTACGGAAATTTCCTACACCATTATTTTTGTCACAGATTCAAACACATTTGTGACAAATTTCGTACAATTTTTTTCCCAAAATTTTGTTTCAAATTTTTGACGCAACAATGACTGAAAATAAAAAAAACCCAATTAATTGACAGTTGCGTCACAGATCTGTCAGAAATAATATACAAAAGGTTAATTATTAAATCATTTCCTACAAATTTGTGACAAAATATTTATTCTTTAGTTTAATTAAACGTTCTGTAGGAAATGCGTCACAAGTTGCGACACATTTCCAACAACTAAGTCATATTACTTAATTTTATTAAAAATAAATACAAGGATATACACTTTTATATTTATAAATAATAGTAAAATTAGTATAATAATTAAAAATAATTATATTTCCTACACATTTGTGACAAAATATTTATTTTTAGTTGATTTAAACGTTCCATCAGAATTGTGTCACAACTTGTGACAAATTTCCGACAAAAACTTATTTTTACATTATTTAAACAAAAGTAATGACAAGGATATACATGATTATATTTATAAATAATACTAAATTTAGTTTATTAATAAAAAATAGAGTTAACTTCCATTTTGCTCCCTGTGATTTCATTTTAACGGATTTGCCCCAATAGTTTAAAAATAGCCATTTTCCTCCCTAATTTTTCTAACTTATCGTCATTTTGCTCCCTGCCTCTAATCCATTAGGGAGGAAACTGGCGACAAACTTGAAAGATTAGGGAGCAAACTGGCGACAAACTCGAAAGATCAGGGAGAAAAATGGCTATTTTTAAACTATTTGAGCAAAACCGTTAAAATGACCAAACATAGGGAGCAAAAGAAAAGTTAACTCTAAAAAATAATTATATGGGTAAAGTAATTATATGGGTAAAGTTATATTGAGAATGCTAAATATTGCGATAAACTGTGAGAACAAATGAAAAAACAATCGAAACCAATTTTTTTTTAATACAAAACTCATTGTAACTAAAATATAACATTAAAAAAAGAATTTACAACATTAAAAATATTCATTTCTTCTCTCGAAATCACTCTTATTTGATTTTTTTACACATGTGTAAATATAACAAATTTACACGTATAAATGGCAAACTTATATATGTGTAAATTTTCAATATTTACGTCTACATGTAAATTTAAATGTGTAAATTTAATTTCTAACATTGTATTCGAATAATAATATAATAATGATAAGTGTAAAAAAATTGAATTTGAATTGTTTTTGAACAAGTGCTCATTGTTTTTTCATTTGTTCTCACGGTTCTCACAATATTTAGCGTTTTCATTTAAACCCTCCACTATATATATACATTTATAGTTGTTATATATATATATATATATATATATATATATGTGTGTGTGTGTGTGTGTGTGTGTATTTCCAATTAATATTTTTATATATAATATGACCAGGTTAGAAATCTGTGTATTAAAGGGGTTAAGCTTAGTTGATGATGAAAATTTAGGAAATATAAAACAATGTTTTGAGATAACAACTAATTGAAATTAGTTTTTTCTTTAAACTAAAAAATAGAATAAGTAGAGTGAAATAAGAGAAGTGGAAGAAAGAATCTTAGTATGATAAAAGTGGATACATGTTGTATTTAGTTACTTATTTATTTGGATATATAGATATATGTTATTTTGTTTGTTATTATTATAATTTTATGTATACTAAGGGCTATAATGTAAATATACATTTAATAAATCAAATTAATTTTTCTAAATAACATGCTCATTTAGACTCACGAGCGTACTCGAGCTCAATAAATGAAGCTTGCGCTCGTTTATTAAACGAGTTTATTTCTAAAAAATATGCTCGTTCAGACTCATGAGCGTACTGGAGCTCGATCTAAAAATAAACTCGTTCAATCTCGAATAGTTCACATGCGTTTAGGCTCATTTACACCCTTATCCAAACAAGCACACCATCTAGGGGTGAGCATTGGTCGGTTTTGACCAAAAACCATAACCATAACCACAATGTCGGTTATTGGATAACCATAACCATAACCGATCGGTTATGGTGGTTATGGTTATTCGGTTTTGATGGTTATAGCGGGTCGGTTTTGGGTGGTTAACCCTGTATTTAGCTTAGCTAAAAATAGCTTAATTTTTTAACGTGGTATAAATTGTTATTGCATGTTTGTATATATTAGTATATTACATAGTATTAAAAAATACATGTAATCTATAATATTAATACCAATTATTATCGAATATTCAAATAAAGTGATATGATACATTCCATAAATTCAAATAAACATTCAACCAAAACTACAAAATGATATGAAAAACCAGTAAGTACTAAAAGTTTTCAGTCAAAAATATCAAATATTAAAAATATGGTGAAAAGTCCTAAATCCTTCAAAGATTTATTACATGTCGGTTCGGTTCAGTTATAGTGGGTATGGAAAAAATGAGAACCATAACCGACCCGGTACATTCGGTTTTCAAAAAAACCATTAACCGACCCACTGGTTTTTTATTTGGTTTGGTTTTTTCGGTTAATTCGGTTATGGTTCAGTTAATTCGGTTTTTTGCACACCCCTAACACCATCTATCACTAACTTGATATTTTTGAATATGATTTTTGATGCAATCTTTATGAGACGACGTTAAGCTTATATAACTGGTAATATAAATCATGATATACTTGCATTTTATCTTTTTTTGTTATTATTAGTTCCCTAGATATTGTTTCTGTTATGTCTTGTTTTCTCGCTTATATTTAAGACAACTTATCAATACTCGTACTGATGTCCTAATGTAGTGGGCAACCAGTGATGCATGGAGGCTATAATTATGCAGCAACAGGCTTTAACATGGGTGGTACTGTTTATCCTACAAGATTTTTTTCCGGCAGTTCCACCACCATCTTACCTCCTCCTATGCCACCAACATTGCCACCACCACCACCACCACCACATCAACATATGCACACTTCTGCAGAGTTGCCTCGATATTCTAAGTCGCAGTTGATAAACGACTACTTTGTAGACCGATATGTCTCTAGCAATCCACAAGTCAGCTTTCACTCTTCCCGGATTTGACATTCGCCGCTGTATTAACACCTTGTATTCTTAACTTGATGGTGGTATTGGTTGCAGAGAAGCCCTATATATTATTTGTTGTGGATTTACTGATTTAGTCAAGTTGACCATTACTTTGTAGACCGATATGTCTCTATTTTTTTTTTTTTTTTCATATGCTAAGTCTTGTCACGTAAAAAATAAGTTTAATGACATGCACTACTACAAAAATGACCATTAGCGATTGCTAAAATGTGGTTTCTACTATCTAGTAGAGGTTAAATAAACCAAAATTCTTTCAATCTACCTTTTATTCATGCTAAAGCAATCAGCATCAATGAAATTGTTACAACATCTATGTTTTATCTAGTAGAGGTTAAATGAACTAAAATTCCTTCAATCTACCATTTATTCATGCCAAAGCAATCAGCATCAATGAAATTGTTATAATATTTATGTTTTAGAATTGAATAAGTTTACATCATAGAAGGTACTATAGTTATTCCTAATTGATTAAGCGGTTACATCAAATACAAAGTCTCCTAAAAATAAGAAATCGTAAGAAGGGTATCAAATGGACTTCGATTGACCTCGGTCAAGCGGTATTGAAACCGTCTCATCAAACTTGACGATGTGAGATTTTAGGTTTTTGTTTTTAGATGTTCAGCTTGTAGATTTTAGAGTTTTTATTTACATCATTGTGTTTTTTTTATTTACCATTGTGTCTTTTCTATATTTGTGTCTCATTGTGTCTTTTTTGTGACTCGTTATATCTTTTTTCTTCGACATTATGTTATATTTTTTGACATTGTGTTTAATTTTACTCGACATTGTGTTATATTTTGCGATACCTTGTGTCTTTGTACAACTTTTTATTTTTAAAAGTCTTTGTAGATGTTGATGCAGATTTTGTGTCCGATGCTTGTCGAATAGATTAGTTTTATTTTACGCTGAATTTGTAATAGTTAGTGAAACGGTCTATCGAACGTGTATAGACCCGCTCGTTTGAAGTGGTCAAACGAGAGGGTTATTCGGTTGACTGTGTGTGTTTGCAAGACAAGGGGTGTGACTATAAATAGAAAACCCTTGCCATTTGCAACATGAGGAGATTTTAGGAGGTTTGAGACCTCACCGGGAGAGATCACCACTTGGTCTCTCCCCGGATGTATACTTCTTTGGTATTGGTTCGGTTATCATGTAATCGGGCCGATTTGTAATGTTCTACTACCGGATTAATACAAAGTTGTTTGTTTATCATCTCTAATCTCTCCCGTCTTGAACCGATCTCACACGAATCACGGTTTCGGTCCCGAAACTCGGTCCTACAATTGGTATGAGAGCCATGGTGCCCGATTTAGTAAATCTAACCGTTTACTAAGTCACATGTGCTCTAGATCTGTGATTTTAGTGATTTTTGTTCAAGAAGAAAAGTTGGGTGAAAATGAGAAAAACTCAGATCTGGACCCGAATATTCAAATCTGTGCGGAAACAAGTGTTCGGTTTTATGTTTTTCACCTATATAATCAAGTTATCATCATCAAAAATCAAATATACAAATTTTTTGTCAAATCTGCAAATTAAACAGAGTCTGTGTTCTTGATGTTCTTGGCGGCTTCATATCCCGAAAGATGAAAAAGGTGGTCGAAGGATGTTCTTTGGGTCGAAGGATCCAGATCTGGATCGAAAGATACCAGATATTTTGTGGGAACCCTCAACAACTTCGAAAGATAATCCTTCGTAGATGATCCTTCGAAAGTCTGGATGTGTGTTTCGAAAGATGATCCTTCGATCCTTCGAAAGATGATCCTCGAAAGATGACGGCTGATGTTGGATTATCGAAGAAGAAGAAGGGTCTGTGTATCGAATTGAAGACAGAGATGATGTGAGCTGTTTGTGTAATGTGATTTTATTTGGGGGTTCTGGTTTTGAAGGTGGAATCTGAGGGATAACACAAGGATAGTGGCTGAATGTTTGATTTCGGATTTTTCTTTAGGAGTTTTGATTGTTGGATATGGTTGTTTGATGTGTGCATCGAAGAAGAAGAGTTGAAAGTCTGATGTTGGCTGATGTTGATGTCTGCGTACAAGGTGGATGTCGACACCTTATTTGTTTGGCAGATAGGGTTTCTGTTGGGCCCACCTTGAGTGAGTTTAATTGACGATGATGGGCCTGGTATCAATGGTGAAATATTGGGCCTTTTAATAACAAACACATTAATTTGTTTTAAGTGGGCCTTAATGCACGATTATAAATTTAAGTGGGCAAGTCACATGGGCTAAGTGTTACTTGTTGGGCCTTAATTAATGGTAGATAGTTCGGCTAATTGGGCACTAATTGATGGGCCCACAATCCAAATGATTAAATTCTAGCAGAAGGTTTATTGGATTGTGATGTGATTATGTCGGAAATTTATTTGAGGTCGGGTATTCGCGAATTGATTTGAATCGTGCTTCTATAATTCAACGTCAAATTTGCACGGGGTTCGGGAGCGCGCGGGATGATGCCGCATGTTGTTAAAAAAAAAAAAAAAAATGATGATGATATTTTGAAAAATGTGGGGTAGTCACGGTTACCGATGCAAATGTCAAAAATGGTGACGCGACTATTATGGGCCAAAACAAAACGGTATGTTCACTTCCGCACGTCAATGTTTATGATTGTTATCGGTTATTCGTAAATGTTCGAAAGCATTTTGTTTATTGTCATATTCTCGCATTTGAAAACGAACGTATGAACCTAGAATGTCAATACCGGTCCTAACGAGTTCACAAAGTCTTTGGAGGGATACAAGTCGGATCCTACGGGGTACTAGGCGAAATTTATTTATCAACTAGAATATGCAACGAAGAAATCTTTTTTGTTTATTGTCATATTCTCGCATTTGGTAACGAATGAATGAACCTAGAATGTCAATACCGGTCCTAACGAGTTCACAAAGTCTTTGGAGGGATACAAGTCGGATCCTACGGGGTACTAGGGGACGTTCTTATTCAACTAGAATATGCAAAGAAGAAAGTCGTTTTCGTGATTTTTCGGAACCGAGAACATTCAATAAAGATTGACGACAGTTCCGCTCAGTGGAGGGAATTGGTGAACATTTGACGACAGTTTCTTTGAAGTGGAGGGAATCTGTTAAGGTTTAGAGATTTTACCAAAGAAATGGGGGGATAAAAATTTTTCAAATGTTGAATTTCTTCGGTAAATTTCTAAACGCAATCACAGGTGGTAGAGTTTGTGATTTTCTGGTGATACAAACGGTTCGGCGTGGAATGTTTTGCACATACACATATTTGAGGATTTTAATTAATTCTCCAGCCAGCGTGAAGGGTTTTGCACGGAAAAATACAGGTTTCTAAAGTCTACAGTAGTTACAAAAGCGCTGTTAACTGAAGACCTGGGGAATCTTTATGAAAGCTGATAGTTCAAGACTGAAGACCTGCAGGATTCGGTTTTGGGTTTGATGTTTCTTTGGGATTTTACAGGGATCTGGGGGTAACTCAATTCGTTGAGTTTGCAAACGATGTACTTGGTCTAGCTGACTTCCTGAGTACTGATGCTGAAGATCCGTAGTGCATTACGTGGTCAACTTCACAAAGGCGAGACAATGAGATCTGGATGTAGTTCAACTAAGCATGCTGGTTGAGCTTGCAAGGGATACACTTGGTCTAGCTGACTTTCCTGAGTGTTGATGCTGAAGATTAAAGTGCATTACTTGGTCGATTCCACAAAGACGGTTTACAGAAGACAGTTCACCAGAAATCTCTATCAATGTAGTATGCTTGAAGATCAAGACTTGATGCAGTTCTTAAAGAATGGAACCCTTATCAAATGCTGGTTGGAGTATTGGAAGATCAGCGGAAGATCGGTCAATTGAGGAAATTGCACAACACCCAACACGGATACGCGTACTTTAAGGGGGAAATATTTTACAAGGAGCGTCAAGATACTACTTACCTGGATCATCGGTCAAGGGGGAATTTGTTAACACAGAGAAGATGAATACTTGACTGAAGATCGATTGCAGTTGCATTTTCAGCATTCGACAGCAACGGACAAGGGGGAATTTGTTGATGCAGATTTTGTGTCCGATGCTTGTCGAATAGATTAGTTTTATTTTACGCTGAATTTGTAATAGTTAGTGAAACGGTCTATCGAACGTGTATAGACCCGCTCGTTTGAAGTGGTCAAACGAGAGGGTTATTCGGTTGACTGTGTGTGTTTGCAAGACAAGGGGTGTGACTATAAATAGAAAACCCTTGCCATTTGCAACATGAGGAGTTTTTAGGAGGTTTGAGACCTCACCGGGAGAGATCACCACTTGGTCTCTCCCCGGATGTATACTTCTTTGGTATGGTTCGGTTAGCTTGTTAATCGGGCCGATTTGTAATGTTTTACTACCGGATTAATACAAAGTTGTTTGTTTATCATCTCTAATCTCTCCCGTCTTGAATCGATCTCACACGAATCACGGTTTCGGTCACGAAACTCGGTCCTACAGTAGAATAACTTTAGCCTTAGTTAAGATATAACTGTTTGACAGGCCTAAAAAGCGACCTAGCTAGCTAGTAAGGAGATTAAAACTAATGACTAACAATCATGTATTAGATTATGACTGGAATTTTAGGTCTCTCAATCATGTTTTTAAATGGAGTTGCTATGATAAGTAGAAAAAAAATGGTTAAATGTAAAATTTCTATTTTACTAATTAAAAAATTATTTAGCTTTCTTAAGTTATGTGTTTATTAAGACAAATGGTCTTATTATTAATCTACAAATCATGAACAATTCTCTAACAAAAGCAATGCATCCAGGTAGGAGATGGTTTATGCTCGTGTTATGGTTACCAACTGGAAACTGTTGACCATATTCTAGTCACTTATACGATGGCAAAAGCGATATGGTAGGCGATAGGAGTATGGCTGAAATTCAACACTTTATATGTTTGTTCATTAGTAAAGGAGATATTCAAAAGCGTGGAAGAAATAAAGACAACGAAAAGAAAGAAGAAAGCGACCAGATGTGTTATGGCGGCTACCTTTTGGAAGATTTGGTTGAATAGAAATGATAAAGTGTTCAATGGAGTAAAGAAGACAAACACAAAACTATTAGAAGATATTGAAAGATATCAATAATGGCTAAATTGATCGCCTCCTTTCTCATTCGTTTGTCGTATATATGTACATCGTAATCTCCTATACTAGGTAAAGATACAACTGAATATCCTAGTTACAAGGGAAATGATAATTACTTAATATAAGTCTATTACATCCCCGCAGTCGAAGCGGGAGGGGACCAAATGCTTAGACTGGATCGAAAATCGTCAAACAATACTTGGGGTAACCCTTTGGTGAAAATACCGGCAATCTTGATAACGAGAAGGCACATGAAGGATGTGAACTTGACCATGTTGAACTTGCTCCCGAACAAAGTGAATGTCGAGTTCGATGTGTTTGGTGCGCTGATACTGAACAGGGTTGCCAGACAAGTAAATAGCGCTAACGTTGTCATAGTAGACAATAGTGACGTGTGAGTGAGGACGATGCAATTCAAGTAACAGGTTGCGTAGCCAACATATTTTGCAACAACGTTGGCGACCCCATGGTATTCGGACTTGGCACTTGAGCGGGATATCGTTGTCTGTCGTTTTGAAGACCAAGAGACAATTTTGTCACCGTAGTAAACACAATACCCACTAGTGGAGCGGCGGGTGTCCGAACACCCCGCCTAATCTGCATCAGTATAAGCTAGGAGTGTCAGATTTTTGGAACCGACGAGAAGAAGTCCCAACGATCTCGTGCCTAGGATATATCGGATAACACGCTTAAGAGCATTCCAATGAGTAGTTTTGGGTGCATGCATGTGCATACAGACCTGTTGAACAACATAACTGATGTCTAGGTGGGTAAATATCAAGTACTGTAATGCGCCAGCTAAGCTTCGATATAACGTTGGGTCATCGAAGTCCGTGCCAGTAGAGGAGCTTAGCTTAGCGTTTGTGTCAACGGGTGTGTGTGCTAGTTTACAAGATTGCATCCCGGCCGCTCGATAATGTCATTTGCATAGTTCTTTTGGGATAAAAACATTGTATCCTTGTGTCGAGTAACCGAGTAACCGAGGAAGAAACTAAGAGCACCGTGATCTTTCATAGCAAATTCCTTTGAAAGGTATGTCATTAACGGTTCCCGAAGTTCCATTGAGGACGTAACGAGCAAGATATCGTTGACATATAAAAGGAGGTAGGCGGTATTATGCCCGTGATTTAGAATGAAGAGATAGGAATCACAACGACTTTGAAGAAATCCCAAAGTGAGAACATAGCTAGTGAAACGTTGGTACCACGCTCGTGGAGCTTGCTTTAGTCCGTAAAGTGACTTTTTTAGACGGCACACATGATCCGGAAAATCTTTGTGTCTAAAACCCATTGGTTGATGCTTCGATATAACGTTGGGTCATCACTGGACACGGGGGCGTGGTCAGATGTCTGCAAAAATGGACAAAGCTGTAGAAGCTTCTATGCCCACCACGGGGGCGTACCCAACTCAGCACGGGGCGTGGTCAACGCTAAGATTTGCAGAATCTTGCAAATCTTGATAGTACAGATACGCTTCTGCACACGGGGCCGTGTGGAGCCTAATGCAGACAATTGCAATTAATGAAGGAAGAGAAAGGAGATGGCCACGGGGGCGGACGGGGCCATGGTTGGGCTTCTGTTCAAGCTATAAATAGGGGTGCTTGGATCACTTCAAAGGCATCCCTTGGCAAACCACCGCTCTCCCACTTTGCCACCACTCCACGACTACAACACCCACATCCACCACCATTATCAATCATCCACCTTGGAGTGTGTGTAGTAGTCTCGGGATCTAATAGTAAGAGTTCTTGTCAATCAAAGGCCATGTTTGGCTAAGTCTCTTACATCACTTGGTGAAGGCAAGCATTTAATGTATTACTTTTGATTTTTAATCTTTTCGCACTTTTTATTTGGTTTTGTATTAATGACTTTAATAACTAGTTTCTTATTTTGAAGGTGAAACTTCCTTATCGTTTGTCCGTGATATCTTGGCATTAATTTACTGTCTATATAAAGTAAAAGATTTTCACCATTCATATCTCTACGGTTGTAGGACCGTGTTTCATGACCAAAATTTTCGAACACAAACTTTTGCACAAGAGTTTAATAAAAACCTTTTCTAAGCATGTATAGATGAATTTTAACAAAGTTTTTATAGAAACAAATAGCAAATCAACAAGTTTTTCACAGATTTTATAACCTTTTTCCAGAAAATATGATTTTCAAAGCTCAAGAACACAAATATATTTTCAGAAAAAAAAAATGCAAGAAAATCTTTCAAAACACAAGAAAAACAACTTGGTTTTAACAAGGAATCGAGCCAACGCTCTGATACCAATTGTAGGTCCACCCGGAGGATCGAGTCAAACCTCTATTCCCTGTTTTTCGACGAACCCAAGAGTGCGGAATCCAAACGGGTAAGTTAAACCAAGTTAGAACACGAAATACACAAACACGATTCAACGATTAACACACGATGTATTAATACGTATCCGTTACAAAACAGTGTTTACAATCTCTGTAAACTCTCAGTGTGTGTGTGTTCATACAGTGTGTTTTCTCTCTAGTCTAACACTTGTATATCAGCAGAGTTCAGGTTACAAGATTATACAGTACAAAGCTCTCACACTAAACTTTCTCTAGTCTGCTCAGACTCTCTCTTTGTGTCTTCTGTATGTTCAGTATATATACTGAAAGGATAGATGAACCTCCTGCAGGTGACGAAGTATCACGACGAACCATTCCATGTGACGAAGAATGGAATCTTCATCACTGTCACATGTTGACGAAGGTTGATCTTCGTCATGAAGATCTTCGCCAAGTGATCTTCGCCATAGGGACTTCGTCCACGAACATTAATCTTCGTTGTGGTGAACAATGACGAACCTTCGCTGAGGAGACACTTCGTCAATATTCATTCTTCGTCACATGCTATGCATGAGTTCTTCGTCCATGTTATAAACAGCAATCACATTAATTTGTTCCTCAAAGTGATTTCACGTGGACATGTAATCTATCCATTTATAAGTCTTCACATGAGATCATCATGACATCATCATGGTGATGTCATGGTGATGTGGTGTCGAGAAGGTTCGCGGCTCTTCGTGCTTCGCATGTCGAACTCTGGGGCGCACGACCAAGGAATGTCGCGGCGTCGGTATTGAGCCGAACCTAACCGAGTCGAACCAAACCGAGTCGCGTCCACATAAAGTGTATCAACATTCTCTATTAATGCTCCATTCTAGTAGGTTCATTACAAATAAAATAAACTTTTCTTTTAAATATTTATTTTGATGATATTATTTGTATTTGTATACTACTAAGTACAAAATCAGAATGAAATTTACACATTTTATGATGATAACGATGTGCATGTCTTTAGTCAGACTTTAATTTATTATAGTTGTTAAAAAATAAAGATGTATAAAAATCAGAATTAAAAAAAATTGTCCTCGGAAATCACGAGTATTTTTTAATAAACTCCTTGGTATACCCAAAACCCACGTGTATGTTCTGTTCCTAACCAACACCTTTCAAGTATTGGGTCGGGTATAAGAAATGGTTTTATAATGGGGTATAAGATTGAGACTGTCAATACCCGGCTCATTTTCTTCCCTATCCAACGAAATCAATGAAATGACAAGACAAGTCAAGGATTTGGTTGTTTTATCGATGTGGAGATATTGGTCACGTTGCGTATCAGTGCACAAACTGACAACCAAAGGAAAAAACCAGCTAACTTGGCTCAAGAGATGAACAGGCGTTGCTATGACGAAGAAACAGGTACACATTAGGATTTAGGGGGAGAATGAAAAGATTAATCCTAAAAGTTTGGATAATGACAAAAGTGTTAATAGGTGGACTTGTTTAGGGTTATCTGATTAATTGAGAAAGAGAAAGTAAGATAGTGCTTAGTTTAGTTTAATAATTAAAGTTTATAAGTGTTTATCAAGTTTGTTTAAGGTTGCTTATTAATATTAATAGTAAATTACAAGTTTTGTCCTTTATGTTAACACCATTTTTCAGGCGATGTCCTTTAGCACAAAAATTGACGAGTTCTGTACTTTATGTTTTAAAATCTTGCACGGTATGTCCTTTAACCCTAACTTTGTTAGATTTTTTGGTTAAATATGGTCATATGCTTTGCATATGAGAGCATTCTTAGCATTTCACCTTGCGAGAGTTTATTCTGTAAAGAACTTTTAATCAAGGACTATTCTGTACAAACTAAAAAGTAAAAAAGATTTTTAAACTATCTCCTTTTAATCATCTGAAACTCCTCCTCCTCCTCTCTCTCTCTTCTTTCTCCCACCGCTACCAACCCACCACCATCTCTCCCACAATACTGCACGACATCCACCATCTAAACCCGAAGCACCCCCATCGCACCCACCAGCCACCACATCTCATGTGGCACCGGTCTTCACAACTGTAATCTTTCTTTTCTCACAAACCTAGTGGCGGCTGCCCAAGATTTCACGAAAACCCAAGCGGCGGTTCTGATCTGTACATATTAAAGGGGTGTTCTTGGACATCGTCGGCGGCTGCTCGAGATTTAATACAAACCCATGTGGCGATGGTTCAAGATGTAACGGGGTATTCTTGGACATCGTCGGCAGTTCCGAAATGTGTAGGAATCCGTTCGTGTAAAATAAAATAAAACTTTTATTAACTTGAAATACAAATACTTAACAGAATTACAACTGAAAGAAAATTACAATTACAACTGAAAAATGGAAAACAAGAACAAGAAAAATGAACAGAAACACTGTTCTTGGCTGAGGATCGTGTTAGACACGGGTCCCTTTAAACAAATTTCGTGTCTCCCAGGAGAACACGTTAGTTTCCAGGATACAACAGCCTAAAGCAGTTGTACTGCCGGTCTTGACTCCAACCCGAATGAGTACCTTGAGCTTGAAGAAGATGAAGAATTCTATGAGAGAGAAAGATCAGAGCTAGTGAATTCGGTGTCTTCTTCAACAGGGGTACCACCCTATTTATACTAGCTGGACTAGAAGAAACTGAAAAACAAATTTAATGGGAGAATTAAACTGCATTAAACGTCTTTAATGCACTTTAATTCGTCATTAAATTCTCAGTCAAACGCATTAACTTCGTCAGTTTCGAATGCTGAATGTAACTGCACTGGCATTAACTGCAGCTAGAAGCTTCTCCGCGCGCGCAAGACACACTGATGCGCACGCAGGTCTTCACCCTCACGCGCGGTGCGTCCACTTGGCTCACTGCCATGCGCGCATGCGCCATACTCACTCAGGTTCATGCGCGCCTGCGCGCGTGTGCCACGTCACCTGTGAGCCTCTACGTGCACGCCACACAGTCGCGCCGTTTTTGGCTCACTCTGGTGCGCCACGCATGTCACATCAGGCCCATGCACCATGCGCGCCATATGTACCCCGTGCGCATGATTGCCACGTCATGCGCCATCGCGCGCAGACCCACCAGGGTCATGCGCATGCATGCCACTTCACCAACCACTTGGTCCTTGCAACCCTTGTGTTCCACCACGCGCACGCGGTCAAAAATACAAAGGCGGCTCTCGGCGATGCGAAGTGCAAAGTGCGCCATCAAAGCGCCACATTGCGCCTCATCGCCCACGCCACGCGCGCGTGTGAGTGCGAGTGCGAGTTAGGGTGCTTCGCACCCTTCGCGAGTACACTAGTGAGTGCTTCCATGAAACAATAAGGATGGAGAGCTCCCACTTAAATACCCCTTTATATTTCATCTCTCATCCGATGCGGGACAATGTGCCACTTTCCCACTTTTTTCAGCATTTAATTTTCAAACACCAAACTTTGAGCATCGATATCTTATTCATCTTAGCTCCGTTTTGGACGTGGTTTAGTTCGTTGCGAAGCCCTTCCGACATAGAACACAAACCCACAAATAAATATATAAAACCCGCTCATTTTATTATATTTATTTCTAGTCCAAAATAGGAAAAAATCATTTTCCTATATTTGTGAAAAATGCTATTTTCACAAAATTTCCAACAATCCCCCACATGAATAGAAATCGATCTATCAAGTTTCAACGATACACGTTCAACAGTTAAGCATTGCAAGATAGGTAGGTGTAACCTTTGAACCTCCTTTTGTGAAGCATACTTAGCTTCCTAGGGTCTTGTAGACGCGGGGTCTTTGAACAATCCCCCATTTATGTAGGCGACAATATACATTCACACAATACTCTCCCTAGTCGAGTGAAGACCTCATGGTTGTGTCCATTTATGGTCATGGAACACGTTCCTGGTTCTGCAAGAGCTCTAGGATTTGCGCCTCCCCACAAATCCATTCGACGCGACCCCACTTCTCTCTAACATAGGTGATTCCTCTGAATCATTAAAAGCATCATGGTTAATTTGGATTTCCTCAAAATCCTTAACCTCAACATGCTTAACCTTTCCTTCATGTCACTGATTGGAATGGACTAGGAAGTATACAACTCCCTTTATGAATTTTGGGTCACCCCCCACAGTGACTCCCTTTGGGTTTATGATTAAGTTTGCCTATTGAACCTAGATCTTGGGATCTCCAGTCAACTAGGTTAGGTTTCCCTCATATTCCCTTCATCTATGGGCTTTAGTCCCATTCCTCTTGACAACCTATACACCTTATCTGTGCTTAAGCCTTTTGTTAACGGGTCCGCAATGTTCTCATTTGACCTCACATAGTCAACTGAGATAACACCCGTTGAGATAAGTTGTCGTACCGTGTTGTGTCTATGTCGAATGTGCCTTGATCTGCCATTGTACATCATGTTTTGTGCTCTAGCAAGAGCAGACTGATTGTCACAATGTATGCAGATCGCCGTCAACGGCTTTAGCCATCTTGGAATATCTTCCACAAATTGACGTAGCCACTCCGCTTCTTCCTCGCTTTTATCTAAAGCGACGAATTCGGATTCCATCGTGGATCTCGCTATAACCGTTTGCTTGGAAGACTTCCAAGCTATAGCCGCGCCGGCAAGTGTAAACACGTAACCACTTGTGGATCTGTGATCCTTTATATCCGATATCCAGTTTGCGTCAGTGTATCCTTCGATCACTGCTGGATCACGGGTATAATGTAATCCATAGTCTCTCGTGTATCTTATGTATCTGAGCACCCTCGTGATAGCTTTCCAATGATCCTCGCTCGGATTACTGGTGTATCTACTTAGCCTGCTCACAGCATATGCTAAGTCGGGTCTAATACATGTCATTAGATACATTAGACTACCAATGATCCTTGAGTACTCTAACTGAGAAACACTCTCGCCTCTATTCTTCCTTAGGCGTTGGGTATTATCAATTGGAGATCGAGCTATACTCGTATCGTCCGAATTGAATTTCCCAAGGATCTTGTCCACGTAGTGAGATTGACTCAACACAAGACCATTTTGGGTTCTAGTGATTTTTACTCCAAGAATCACATCCGCGAGACCCATGTCTTTCATGTCAAACCTCGCTTTCAACATGTCTTTCGTTGAGTTGATCATCTTATCATCACTCCCAATAATAAGCATATCATCTACATAAAGACATAGAATCACATAACCTCTTGGTGTGTCTTTAAAATAAACAAACTTGTCGCACTCATTTATTTTGAAACCATTGTCAATCATGACATGATCAAACTTTTGGTGCCATTGTTTTGGAGCTTGCTTCAAGCCATACAAAGACTTGACCAATTTACATACTTTACCCTTGTTTCCAGGGGCGGAAAAACCCTCAGGTTGTTCCATGTAAATTTCTTCTTCTAAATCGCCATTTAGAAATGCGGTCTTTATATCCATTTGGTGAACTTCCAAATTTCTTAGAGCCGCAATTGCAAGAACCAATCGTATAGAGGTTATTCGCGTTACAGGCGAGTAAGTATCAAAGTAGTCTAGACCCTCCTTTTGTCTAAATCCCTTGATCACTAACCTTGCCTTGTATTTATCAATACCTCCGTCGGCTTTCATCTTCCTTTTGAATATCCAACGATATCCAAGTGGTTTACAACCAGGTGGAAGATCTACTAACTCCCAAGTATGATTTTGCAATATAGAATCAATTTCATTCTTAATTGCTTCTTGCCATTGAGGTCCTTCCGCGGAGGTAACCGCTTCGCGGTAGGTATTGGGCTCACCCTCAACCATATAGCTCATGAAGTCTGGACCAAAGGATTTTTCAACCCTTTGTCGTTTACTTCGTCTAAGCTCACCCTCCTCGACCTCAGGTCGTTCATGTCTTTCATCTATCCTCAAAGATGAACTTGGTCCTGCTTCATCTAACCATGTAGACGAACTTGGACCTGCTTCATCAAACGCTCTTGATGAAGGCGTATGTGTTTGTCCTAACATAGGAAACACATTCTCAAAATATGAGACGACATTAGGATTTGCCTCTATGATAGTATGTTTGTGTACATCAGGATTCTTGGACTCATGTACAAGAAAACGATGCGCACTACTTTGATGTGCATATCCAATGAAAATGCAATCAACAGTTTTGGGTCCTATCCTAAAAGCCTTAGGAGGTGGTACAATCACCTTGGCTAGGCACCCCCACACTTTCAAGTATTTGTACGAAGGCTTCCTTTTTCTCCATAACTCATATGGAGTTTTGTCCCTATTTTTCAAAGGTATCTTGTTCAAAAGATAGTTTGCTGAGAGAATGGCGTCCCCCCACATTTCTCGGTTCACTCCCGAGCTTATCAACATGGCGTTCATCATCTCTTTCAATGTGCGGTTCTTATGTTCCGCAACGCCATTTGATTGTGGAGAATAAGGTGGTGTACACTCATGTACAATGCCACTTTTTGCGCATAAATCCGCAAAAGGTGCAACATATTCACCTCCTCGATCACTTCTCAAAGCTTTTATCTTCTTTTTAAGTTGATTCTCAACTTCGTTTTTTGTACAAGATAAACTTCTCTATTGCTTCGTATTTACTTTTAAGTAAATACACGTAGCAATATTTAGTACAATCATCAATAAACGTGATGAAGTACTTATTTCCTCCACGCGTGGGAACCGCTTTTAAATCACACACATCGGTATGAACTAAATCAAGGGGTTCGGTTATTCGTTCAACCGATTTAAACGATGATCTCGTAAGTTTGGATTCAACACATGTCTCGCATTTGTGATTGGACTCGATATGGAATGTTGGTATCAAGTTTAATTTAATTAAACGTCGTAATGAATTAAAATTTACATGTCCTAGTCTACCATGCCAAACATTAGAAGACTCAACCATGTAAGTAGAAGTAGAAATTTCATTCGTTTTCTTGTTTTGGTTTACAACCATTACATTCATTTTAAACATACCATTAAGGGCATAGCCCTTTCCAACAAACATTCCACATCTAGACAAGACAAAATTGTCCGATTCAAACACTAGACGAAATCCAAACTTGTTGAGCATCCATCCCGACACGAGATTCTTCCGTATCTCTGGGACATAAAGCACATTGGTCAAGGTAAGCTCCTTGCCCGAAGTCATCTTCAAAATGACCGTGCATTCCCCCTTGATGCTTGCGGTAGCTTTATTCCCCATATAAAGCTTTTCTTCACCCGATGCTTCCTTGAATGTAGAGAAAAGAGCCTTGTCTCCAAAAACATGGCGGGTTGCACCCGTGTCAACGAACCATCCTTTTGGGCTTTCACCCATCGTGTTGACTTCTTCAATCATAGCCGCTTCCTCGGTTATCATTGCAATGAGAGGCATACCATCCTCATCAACCATGTGCGCACGCTCACGCTTAGGTTTCTTGCATTGGTTAGCACGGTGCCCCGTCTCGTTACAATTGTAACAAGTACCTTGGAAAGGTGCAGGCTTCTTTTTCACAGCCCCCTTTTTAGGTCCAAGGTTGTTAACCTTTGCTTTCCCTTTGTTATCCTTTTTACCCTTGCCTTTCTTGCCCTTTGAGGACTCCCCAACTTCCACCATGTTTGCTTTAGCCGAAGCTAGCAAAATGGTGCCTTTTAGGGCCACCCTGTTTTCTTCTTCTATACGAAGAAGACGAACAAGGTCCTCGACCGACATTTCCTTTCGCTTGTGTTTAAGATAATTCTTAAAATCCAACCAAGCAAGAGGTAAAGTTTCGATCATGGCTGCCACTTGAAAAGTTTCGCTAAGTACCATTCCCTCAGCATGGATGTCATTAAGTATAATTTGCAACTCTAGGACTTGGTTCATAACAGACTTGTTATCAACCATTTTAAAGTCCAAGAAACGAGCGACAACAAATTTCTTTGTTCCCGCATCCTCCGTTTTGTACTTTTTCTCCAAAGACTCCTATAATTCTTTGGAAGTCTTGATACTATAGTATACATTATACAACGCATCCGAGAGACCGCTGAGTACGTAGCCTCGACATATAAAGTCCGAGTGCTTCCACGCCTCTACCGCGCTCAGAGCCTGGGCATCGGTCTCCCCTTCCGCAGGTTGGGGAGCGGTCTCCGTCAAGAACCTCGCAAGGTTCATGGTGGTCAAGTAGAAGAACATCTTCTGTTGCCACCGCTTGAAGTGGAGACCCGAGAACTTCTCGGGGCGTTCAGCATGATTCGCCACTGTGGACGCTCCCACAGTGTTGGCAGGGGTACCGACAACAACGTTGACGTTGGTATTTTCAGTCGACATTCTGAAAAATTCCACAAAACCAAGATAATAAAACTGTTAGAAAAATAAATGTGCTGATTTATTATTTTATTAACAATATCGATGAGTAACAAAATCAGTCTCGTAGCTTCTAAGTCCAACTTTGAAGACTACAAGAGAAGATCTTAGAACCTAAAGACACAGAAGGAGTAGAAGAACAGAGTTCTGTTTTGACAAAGTCGCTACTTTGAATCAAAACAGAGAAAAAAAATCTGTTTTTAAAACACAACTGTATGAATTCAAAACTGGTTCGAATTCACAGCAGAATATGTTTGTGTTTCTACACGAACGGTGTTTTAAAAATTTGTTTTAAGATTGTAGGAATCCGTTCGTGTAAAATAAAATAAAACTTTTATTAACTTGAAATACAAATACTTAACAGAATTACAACTGAAAGAAAACTACAATTACAACTGAAAAATGGAAAACAAGAACAAGAAAAATGAACAGAAACACTGTTCTTGGCTGAGGATCGTGTTAGACACGGGTCCCTTAAAACAAATTTCGTGTCTCCCAGGAGAACACGTTTGTTTCCAGGATACAACAGCCCAAAGCAGTTGTACTGCCGGTCTTGACTCCAACCCGAATGAGTACCTTGAGCTTGAAGAAGATGAAGAATTCTATGAGAGAGAAAGATCAGAGCTAGTGAATTCGGTGTCTTCTTCAACAGGGGTACCACCATATTTATACTAGCTGGACTAGAAGAAACTGAAAAACAAATTTAATGGGAGAATTAAACTGCATTAAACGTCTTTAATGCACTTTAATTCGTCATTAAATTCTCAGTCAAACGCATTAACTTCGTCAGTTTCGAATGCTGAATGTAACTGCACTGGCATTAACTGCAGCTAGAAGCTTCTCCGCGCGCGCAAGACACACTGATGCGCGCGCAGGTCTGCACCCTCACGCGCGGTGCGTCCACTTGGCTCACTGTCATGCGCGCGTGCGCCATACTCACTCAGGTCCATGCGCGCCTGCGCGCGTGTGCCACGTCACCTGTGAGCCTCTACGTGCACGCCACACAGTCGCGCCGTTTTTGGCTCACTCTGGTGCGCCGCGCACGTCACACCAGGCCCATGCACCATGCGCGCCATATGTACCCCGCGCGCATGATTGCCACGTCATGCGCCATCGCGCGCAGACCCACCAGGCCCATGCACCATTCATGCCACTTCACCAACCACTTGGTCCTTGCAACCCTTGTGTTCCCCCACGCGCATGCGGTCAAAAATACAAAGGCGGCTCGCGGCGATGCGAAGTGCAAAGTGCGCCATCAAAGCGCCACATTGCGCCTCATCGCCCACGCCACGCGCGCGCGCGTGTGCGAGTGCGAGTTAGGGTGCCCCGCACCCTTCGCGAGTACACTAGTGAGTGCTTCCATGAAACAATAAGGATGGAGAGCTCCCACTTAAATACCCCTTTATGTTTCATCTCTCATCCGATGTGGGACAATGTGTCACTTTCCCACTTTTTTCAGCATTTAAGTTTCAAACACCAAACTTTGAGCATCGATATCTCATTCATCTTAGCTCCGTTTTGGACGTGGTTTAGTTCGTTGCAAAGCCCTTCCGACATAGAACACAAACCCACAAATAAATATATAAAACCCGCTCATTTTATTATATTTATTTCTAGTCCAAAATAGGAAAAAAATCATTTTCCTATATTTGTGAAAAATGTTATTTTCACAAAATTTCTAACAAAATGTACATATGATCTATACTCATTTCCTTGATATTGAATCTATATATTTATTTTGACTAGACCTTTGACCACCATTTTCTTGAATTTGTAACCTAATTGTTGTTGTTGTTGTTGTAAATTGACAATACGCACCATTTTAATGCAAATTAGTATTACCGAATTACTAATCTTTTAATTTAACTTTAATTATCTTGAGATTTTGATATTTAGTTGTGAAATCCATTGAATTTTTCTATACTGAGCATCTTATTTCCATTGAGATCTTGATATTTAGTTGTGAATCCATTGAATTTTTTATACATCCAGTAAGAAAAATTGAATCCTATTTGTTATTGCATTTATTTTTTAGTTTTGCTCAAAGTAGACCATGGATAAAAGTTCATTACACAATAGCCCCTTGAAAGGTGAAATGACAAGAAAGTCCTTATGTGCCTTGCACATGACCATTTTTCACCAAAATATCTAACTGAGTTAGGGCTAAAGGACATATAGTGCAAGATTATGAAACATAAAATACAAAATTCGTTAACTTTTGCGCCAAATGACACCGCCTGAAAAATGGTGTTAACATAAAGGACAAAACTTGTAATTTACTCTAATATTAACTAGCAAACGTGCCCAAACCTCAAGAACTATTTTGGTAATTTACTCAAAAAAATGTTACATAAGGTTTTTTTGAGTTTTCCCAACTCAAGTGGGTTTTCTGTGTATCTCACCCCTATACACTATACAGGGGAATTATATATCTATATATATACACTATACACTATTTTGGTGTGTTTTTTAGGTTTTTTTAGTTAGTTTTTTGAGTTTTCACGTTAAAAGTGGTTTTTATTTGAATCATCCCCTATATATATATATATATATATATATATATATATGCTACATAGTCCTTTTTTTCCTACAAAGTGTACAAAGTCATCAAACACCATAATATATCGTTTTAGTAATACACAATAACGGAGTAATCTTCACTTTGTTATTTGTAGGTTTTGAGTGTGTTTTATGGTTAACATTACAGTGTTTTATGACTTTGTACACTTTGTAGGAAAAATGGACTTTGTAGCCAACTTCCACCCTATACATGGGGAAGGTTCATTGAAGAACATTAAAAAAGTGGGGAACAGCGGGGAACCGACTCAAACGAACTCCGATTGGACTCAATCTAGCGGCGTTGGAACCGGCTCGTCGAACCCTAACTAAGATCTCTTGACCCTAAACCCTAAATCCTAACTCCTAAACTCTAAACTATAAAGCTAAAAAATAAGGCTAAAACCTAAGCTAAACCGTAAAATCTAAACTATAAACCCTAAAAGCTAAACCGTAAAGGCTAGACCTAAAGCTAAACCCTAAAGCTAAACCCTAAATCTAAACCCTAAACCCTAAAGCTAAATCGTAAACCCTAAAGCTAAACCCTAAAGCTAAACCCTAAGGCTAAACCCTAAAGTTAAACCCTAAAAGCCAAACCTTAATATATTTAGGGTTTAGGGGTTATGATTTATGGTTTAGGGTTAAGAGATCTTAGTTTGGGTTCGACGAGCCGGTTCCAACGCCGCTGGAATGAGTCCAATCAAAGTTCGTTTGAGCCAGTTCCCCACTGTTCCCCACTTTTTTAGTATTCCCCAATGAACCTCACACTATATATATATATATATATATATATATATATAGGATTATGAGAAAACTAGATATAAATGAGAAAACCAAAAAACTAACCAAAAAAGCACTAAAAAGGAGGGGGGAGCCTTTTAATGAAGGAGGGGGGGACTTTTAATGAAGGATGGGTAAAATTGGAAAAAAAATATATATAACTTTTCAAACATTCCCCATTTCTCCATACGTTATCATTTTAAAACAAAAATGGCACCATAAGATCACAAATTTTTGTATCTTTCATTCAAGTATATTCGAGCATATTTTTTATGACATAAAAAAAGATTTATGGTGTCGTCTTGTTTTCAATACTATTATTACAGTAGTGCACATGTGCAATATAAGATGTACTACAATTGCATTACATGCTTAAAATTAGCTTTTTGAGTCTAGTTTAGCTTTTAGGGTTAGTTTTTTTGGAGGTTTAGGATTAGGATTAGGTTTTTGGGTGTGGGGGGGAGGGGGGTTTAGGTTTTTGGGGGGTGGGGGTGGGGGTGGGGGGTTTAGGTTTTTTTCGGGTTTACAATTGCATTACATGCTTAAAATTAGCTTTTTGAGTCTAGTTTAGCTTTTAGGGTTAGTTTTTTTGGAGGTTTAGGATTAGGATTAGGTTTTTGGGTGTGGGGGTTTAGGTTTTTGGGGGGTGGGGGTGGGGGTGTTTAGGTTTTTTTTCGGGTTTATGTTTAGGGTTTAGTTTTAGGTTTTCGGGAGGGTGGGGGGTTTATGTTTTTGGGGGGTGGGGGGGGGGGGGTTATGCTTTTGGTGGGAGGGTGAATTTAGGTTTTTGGGGGGGTGGGGGTGGGGGGTTTAGGTTTTTGGGGGGTGTCGGTGGGGGGTGGGTTAAGTGGTTTAAGCTTTATGTACTAGTGCACATGTGCAGTACAACAAAAAAAAAAAATTTTTTTTTTTTTTTTTTTTTTTTTTTGAAAATTTTTTTCTTGGCATAAAAGCTAGCGATTTTGTTATTAAAAAAAAAAAAAAAAAAAATTCGTATGTTTTTAGGTTTTTTTTTAGGCTTTTTTGGTTAGTTTTTTGGTTTTCTCTTTTAAACTAGTTTTCTCATGATCCATCCCCTATATATATATATATATATATACAAAACTGTTTATTAGCGTAAAAAACACGTTGGTAGACTGAATGTAATCCAATTGTTATAGTCCTTGCATGACTTTTTATACAGAGGTTGAGTAGTTGACTGCAAAAGCTAAATATCTACTTGTAAATTATCATCGTTATGAGGACATCATTCATTTACAAGTAGATATTTAGCTTTTGCAGTCAACTACTCAACCTCTGTATAAAAAGTCATGCAAGGACTATAACAATTGGATTACATTCAGTCTACCAACGTGTTTTTTACGCTAATAAACAGTTTATATATATATATAATATATATATATATATATATAAACTGTTTATTAGCGTAAAAAACACGTTGGTAGACTGAATGTAATCCAATTGTTATAGTCCTTGCATGACTTTTTATACAGAGGTTGAGTAGTTGACTGCAAAAGCTAAATATCTACTTGTAAATGAATGATGTCCTCATAACGATGATAAGTGTTATTCTCGGTTCGAGTATATTAGCATGACTAATTAAAGCAGGAATGCCTACCAAGAAGCTTACAACTATTAAATTTCCAGACTCATGTCTATCTTAATATGCTTCTTTCTTTCTTTAGTCCCTTATGCAACTTCGATTACCTTCAATTTCACAGATATTACTCCAAAAGATTCCAGCGATATAATATTCGAGGGTGATGCAGTTTACGCCCCTCAGGATGGAATCCAGGTAACCCACCAAAGGGATCGTGATCGAGGTTCGTTTTGGTTAGCAGGTCGAGCCAGGTACATCAGACCTCTTCATCTTTGGGACAACGACTCTACCGATCTGGCCAGCTTCTCTACTACTTTTTCATTTGTGATCGACTCAAACATGAATTCCTCATACGGTGATGGCCTCACATTCTTCCTTGCTGAGGAAAACTCTGTGATATGTTCTGGGGGAGCCATGGGACTTCCGTTCGATGTACCAGCTAATATCTCCAGAAATCGATTTGTGGCTGTGGAGTTTGATACTTTCTGTAACTACCAGTGGGATCCAAAAGATCCCCCTGAGTCTAATATTTGCATACGCGATCATGTAGGTATAAATATTAACTCTCTTACTTCTGTGGCGTCTCGAAAATGGTTTAGCAATATAACATATGGCAAAGAGTGTAGAGCCTCGATAAATTATACTTCTGGTTCAAAAAATCTTAGTGTTTCATTCATGAATTTTAAAGATAATTTACCTGTATGGGAAACTGGACTTACTTATAATATTAATCTAAGGGATGTGTTACCTGAATGGGTTATATTTGGGTTCTCAGCATCAACTGGAGATCTTTTTCAGAAAAACAATGTAAGTTCTTGGATGTTTGATAGCACTGATATAAAAGTTGACCAATCAAAGGGGCAAACCAAGACAGGGCTTATGGTGGGATTAATAGCTGGAACGTTGGTTATAGTTATCGTTTTAGCTATAGTGGTATGGTGGAGGAAGAAAAACAACGGTGCTAAAGTTGTGAAACTTGGATCTTCTGGGAATGAACTAGGATCCGTTGTGGAGATAAACAATAAATTCGAAATAGAGGCCACCATGCCTAGAAGATTTTCTTACGGTGAATTAGCTCAGTCAACTGCTGACTTTGCAGAGACGCAGATGCTTGGAGCGGGGGGTTTTGGCGGAGTTTACAAAGGTTTTCTGAAAGATTCTAGTAGGTATGTTGCAGTAAAAAGGGTGTCCAAGACTTCCAATCAAGGGATAAAAGAGTATGCAACCGAAGTAAAGATTATTAGCCGATTGAGGCACAGAAACTTGGTGCAACTCATCGGTTGGTGCCATGACAAAGGTGAACTACTGGTTGTTTATGAGTTTCTGGAAAATGGAAGTTTAGATTTACATCTCTTCAAGGGAAAAAGTTCGTTGACATGGAACACAAGGTACAAAATTGCCCATGGTCTGGCTTCTGCTTTGCTATATTTACATGAAGAATGGGAGCAATGTGTTTTGCATAGAGATATCAAGTCAAGTAATGTGATGTTGGACACAAATTTTAATGCGAAGCTTGCTGATTTCGGGTTAGCTAAGTTGGTTGACCACGAGAATGGTGCAGAGACAACGATGGTTGCTGGAACCATTGGTTACATGGCCCCGGAATATGTACAGACCGGCAAGGCTAGCAAAGAATCAGATGTCTTTAGCTTTGGAGTTGTTGCATTAGAAATAGCATGCGGTAGAAAACCAATCGACTCACAGGCTGAAGAAAGGAAAACAAAATTGGTAGAATGGGTGTGGGATCTTTATGGTAGTGGGAGTCTTCTAGAAGCAGCAGATCCATGTCTAGGCTCAAATTTTGCAGAAGAAGAAATGACTTGTCTAATGATTGTTGGATTATGGTGTGCGCACCCCGACTCAAAACTACGCCCCTCGATGAAGCAAGCTATTCAAGTATTGAATTTTGAAGCTTCCCTACCTACGCTCCCGTCAAAGATGCCCTATGTGACTTATTCTGCACTTCCCGATTTCTCATCATATGGCGAAACTCTGAGTAGCGGCTCTTACAAGCGTTCCTCAAATTTCTCAAATTAACAGTATATGTATTTTATATGCAAACTCTGAGGTCTTGCTTGTTTTGGTGAAACTAGTAATTATAGTTTATTTTGATTATGTTGGTGGACGTCGTTTTGAACGAGTTATGGGATAGTGTTTTATTTGGATTATGTTAATTTCAGTTGTTGTTCATTAAAAAATCGAAGTCATGTATGTGCATTTACACTTGTGTACATACTGTTTGCATATAAAATACATATACTGTTAATTTGCATCTATATAACGTGTTAATGTGCAATTTGCATTTTAACAATAAAGTAACAAACAAATATATTTTTCATGTAATTAAGACGAATTAATATATTGTATTGATTATGGACGATTGTAATGAATTTTTTTTTTTTTTTGTGTGTGGAACGATTAACTCAAAAAAAAAATTCGAATTTGGTTTTTGATTGCATGAAAGTAGGGTGGTTATAGATTTATCTTTTAACTGAATTTGATCATGGATAATAAATTTAAATAAAAAATAGTGTTTATATGTTTAATGACCATCATACCCTTATAACTTTAAAAGAAGATCAATGGCTAGGATGAGTTCGTTTTGTTCACAAATATAAAAAGGTTCACAAATGAACCTAATCCTATATATATATATATATATATATATATATATATATATATATATATATATATATATATATATATACTATATTATAATACATGAGGGAAGGATTCCCAAAAGTTAAGAACTTCTTCCCCCATTATTTATAAATAAACCCCTAGAATGAGGGTAAAGTGGTCTTTTAAACCATAATTATTTTTTAGTCCCTCAATCTATTACATTTAAATCCTTGACATTTAACATAATTATGGGTAATTAGTTACACTTCCCCTCCTCTTTAATTCTTTAATGTATTCCTGCGATATCTTACAACCCGTAATGTTTTAAAAAAATCCGAAGGTACCATGACGATCGGCACATTTTTTTAAACGTTTCGATAGTTGTCTTTTTTAGTTTCGCCGTGCGTTCATAAAGTACAAATAGCCGATGCGTAAATGTACAATTAATTAAAGCCAACATTTGTTTTTTACCCAAGCCAGCTTTGACCATTACCTAGCTACCGTGCATTAACATTTGTTTTTTACCCAAGTTTTTTGTTTTGAACGACATTAATAAACTAAAATATTCCCTAATTTTACTTGTACAGAGTCAGTTTGTTGTGGCATGTTTAATATAGTATAGATAAAACTCACAACAAACTTCCTATTAAATATGCCACAACAAACTAAACAGGATATGTGCATCTTATTTTAAAAACTTAAAACTCACAACAAACTTCCTAAATAAATGGATGACCAATCTAAAACTAAACCCTAATGGACAACACTCACAATTCTACATTTCTATTGCTAAACAGATTTAAAATATGGAGCCAGTTCTAAATTCACTTGATGCGAAAAAACAAGCATGCTATATTGAAAAATCGAAGGTCAGTTCTATGATAAGTTTTGTAGGTCCGGCTAGTGGAGGATCTAGTCGCCTACTCCTTGTGTACAAACACGCCCGGTTGTGCGGAATCCAACCGGAGATGCAAACCGAGATCGAACACGACAAGAATACGTAAATAAACGACACGCAAGACTCAACGATTAACACCTCTGTATTAATACTATGAAAGTCGGTTACAGCACAAGGTTTACAAATATATTCTGTAAACTCTCAAAGATCTCTCGTGTGTGTGTGTTTTTTGCTCTCACACTTGTTTCTGCCTTGTGTTCTTGTTCGCTCCTCGTGTCCGTGTTTTCTACCGAAATCACCAAAGATTTCGGTATTATATATGTTGTGCGATTGGGTAAGGTTCGGCCCATGTGTGTTGGTCAAAGGCCCAACATGCATTTGTCTTGATGATGATTGGCCCAAGCTTTTTACGTAAATCACATTTGTTGATTTCAAATGTTTAGTCAACATAGTGACATCATCATGACATCATCATGATGATGTCATGATGATGTGACAGCGGGAACCGACTCGCGGCGCTCCGTGCTTCGCGTGTCGAACTCTGGGGCACACGACGGAGGAATGTCGTGACGTTGGGCTTGAGCCGAACCTAACCGGGTCGAACCGAACTAAGTCGAACCGAGTCGAGTCGCGTCCACATATATGTATCAACAAACTCCCCCTTGGACGCTACTCGCGAGATTCGCCTTTCTTGTCTTCTAAGTCGGAGGATCTTCAATGTCTTCACGTCTTCAAAGCAGAAAGTGTATCAACAAACTCCCCGTTTCATGTAGGAAGTGTGTTGACAAACTCCCCCTTAACATAAGCTCCCCCTTGAGTTATGCTCGTGAATGTCTTGATCTTTACAACTTGAGATCCTTGTGGTGTTGATGATGGCCAGCGGCAACTCGATCATCTTCATCATTTGAGTGCCTTCCCGTCGTGTCTTCATTCCGAAGCTTGTCATCGACCATGTTCTCCTTGCCTTTAGAATCTGCACATGCAAGAAATCTAAACGCGTAATGAGAACAACTGCTTGGAATATCGTAACATAAACAAACGACACACGTGTGACCATTGTTTAATCAAACACCGTCCGACAGTTTGAAAGTTTAAAATACTTTATCCATTTCAAATTTTAACTTTCAACACTTTGCAAATTTCGACCGTTTATGAAGATTTAGTCATTTTCGGTTTTCGTTCAGGTTTCAGGTAACGAAGACTCGAGATCCAACATCGTACGATCGAAAATAAGATAGAAATAAAATCTTTTTGGCTTTTTAGAAAGTTTATATTAAAACACACCTAAAATCTTTTTGGTATTTTTGAATATTTCAAATGTAAAGACTGAAAGCAGTAAATAAATATATACAAAGATGCAGAAACTGAAAGCATTAAATAAATATTTACAGACATTCTTTTTGCGAGTTTCGAGGGTAAGAGAATCATATCAGTGTACGGTCATGCCAAAACGCTCTTGTTGTTCAATTAGTTAACATTAAGATAAGCATCCTATAACGATTATCAGTATTGTTGTCCACTTAAGCTCAACTTATCAGATGTAATCATGGCGAGGGGATACGTTAGAGTATGATTTATACTTACTGACCGGTGTTCATCCACATCACGACACATTCCCGTATCAAGGTATGCACGAGGGTTCATCTTACCGGTGAGTATACCGATTATCATCTGTTTGACCGTATATGATGTGAGAAACTCACTTATTTTGATTTGAAAACAAGCCCTATGTGATAGAATCACTTATTGATGAGGAACTTGATTTTCGATGCATGAGGGCACAGGAGCAAGTCCGTGAACAGGTCAGTACTTTCGTACAGCAGAGAGACGAACTTGACTCCCGGATAAATGTGATATTTTATCACTTATTTGTTTGGACATGTGATTGTTGATCACTTATTGAGGTCGAATGCAATATGTACACGTATGTATGGTATCATGGAAGATCTAGACTTGCGTCCCCGTTATTTTTCGGTAAAAGATACAACCATGATACCCAGATGATAAGCAGCATAAAGACCGAATATCTCAGAACCTCGGCAATCTATCAAACGAAATTTCGGTACTAAGACCATATGCCAATGAATGGTTCCCACCTGGTCTTCAGTTGGTTTAAGTTTATATCACCCTGCACACTTTAAAATGATTGTGAGCCTACCGATACATCTTATATAGAGCTGCTTATCGTTTTTCATTTAAGGTTTAAAGAGGTTTGGATAGACCACTGATGTACTATCATTTTCTCTTTTTCTCTTTTTCTCGCCAGGAAACTCATTTTTGCTTTTCTATTGTTTTTGTGTTTTTGAAATTTTTCGATGTTTTTTTATTTTCAAATTTTGGATTTACTCCCCCTAAAATCAACAAACTAAGACAAATTTAAAACACAAGGTATTTACAAAAAATGATTTTCCGATGTTGGTTTTACTCTTGCTTGACCTTAATGTCGTTTACCAATAATAAAAAGTCAAATCTTGATTTGTCAAATGCTTTGGTAAAAAGGTCGGCACGTTGGTCATCGGTGTGGACCTTGACAACATCGATGAGTTTCATATTGAAACAATCACGTGTGAAGTGATATTCGAGATCAATGTGTCAGGTCAAAGAGTGCTGTACGAGATGATAATAATTCATAAAGCAGCTTAAAGATTGACAATTATAGGAGAGATTAGAAATTTAAAACCGTATCCTGCAACTGCTTCTTGCATTGCCAGGAATCTGAGCGCTCTCCCAAACTGGATATCCACCCGGTGTGGATTTCAAAGTCGATTTTGTAGCTACTGAAAAATTTCTTCACAGCAACAAGATCATAAACCTCTGGGTCCGGCTGGTCTTCCACATTGTACCAGCGAAGGTTTTTGTCTTTCTCTTGAGAAGTAGTGTGCGGTTGTTCAATCCATGCCAAGGCATCCGCACACCTGGTTGGTTTGTTCAACAAACACATTTTCTTCAATCACACCGAAGAGAAAAGTACCTTACACGTTCATCTTGTGGACTTTGAACTTCTTGTGGAAGAAAAATCCATGAATCTTCGAAAAGCTTCAGACGTGCTGCAGGCGCGTACTTTTCTTTTGAATCTTTCCTGAGGACCCGATCAAAAACCATAACAACCAAATTTTGGTACATTTCTCATCATGTCGAATTTTTCAACTTCATTCAACAACATTCTTTCATCAGACATTTTTGTCTTCTTTTCTCCTCTCTCCATCAATGGCAACAATATTCTCCTAAATGTAACAATATTTCGGAGCCTGGTGTCGCCGATCTTGTGCATAGACGCTCCACTATCAACAATCCTAAGACTATCAATAGTTCCTCCTGGAACATCCTACACACTCATTCAGAGATTAGTTGGAGAGGGGGACCCAAGCCTTCACAGACTTGGGTCGTCCGTCATCATCGAGGATTGTGACATCCATTTCCCGATGATTCAGAATTGATGTAGCTCCCCCTGAAACAATTTCCAATTTTGGTTTCCAAATCTGTTTTTGGTTTTCATGTTTAACATTTGATTCGACAGATTTTGTATGGACAACCTCTGGTTTTAAAACCTTTTCAACATTTTTCCGTTGTTTCTTTTTCTGTTTCATTTCCCTTTGTTTAACAAGACGAGGGTCCTGTCTTGATGAAACAGATCTTTTATGGTAATTGTTCCCATGGGGGGAATCAACTTTGGCCTTTTGTTTATGAAGATACGGACAATTTCGAATTATGTGTCCAATTGTACCACATTCAAAACATGATCTTCGTTCAACAAACCCCGAAGTATCATGTGATCGTCTTGTCGATGAAGAACTTTGTGATCCCGAGGTACTAGGTTTCGAACTACTTGGTTCATTTCTTTTCAACACGATTGCTTGTTTGACAAAATCTAAGTTAGATTGATTTTCAAATTTTTCAATTTTGTCCGTTCCCTTGGATTTCACAAAGTTCACGTTCTTTTTCTTCTTCTGATTCTGCTTCCTTTGACTTTGAGTCGTTGTTTTACCTTTTGATTTGGTATGATTTTGCTGTTTTTGCACAGTTGGTAATTTCTGATTGCCATATTGTTTTCGAACTTCGGCCTTTGGGATAGGAGGGCACTGTGTTACTGTAACATGTGGTCCTGTCTTTCCCAAAAACTTACTTGTCGAATTTTCAAAGACTTTACTGATTAACGATTGATTAACATTCTTAATAGGAAAATCTTTGTCAGAATAAATTTTATCATCACCAACAAGAGTGTACAGCAAATCCACACTCTCCGACTCTTTTTCAGACGTGGACTCGGTTGCAACAGTCTTAGCGGTTTTTGCAGGAGGATCACACAGAATATGATTCTCAAGAGGTATGTCCTCTTCTTTGATTACCGCATCAGACTTTGCTGAATCAGTATTATCAGATTCATCATCAGAAGAATCAGCATCCTCAATTACAACTGGAGGATCCTGATTCTGTTCAGCAGTTACAAATGTATCTGCTGACACATCTGAATCGGATGATACTTCTTTCTTGTATCCGAGTCCTGTTGCAAATTCTTCAACGTCCAAAGGAACAGATGGTTCAAAATGAGTTCTATACTCTTCATCAGGCATGGCATCATAATTGTTTCTAACAGGTGGTGGACATTTCTTGTAACCTATGCATGTGACATCCTTCTTCTCTTTCTGAACATCAATGATGTGATCCAACACATAGCTAGAGCTCAAATAACTGTCTAACTTGAGTCGGATCGCCTCACTTTCGGTTTTAACACAAGCCATCTCTTTTTGCATTATTTCAAGACGTGAGATATACAAATTTATGTCAGTTTGTTTTCTGGAAACCATTTTTGTTAGCTCGGTTTTATCTTTCTTTAATTTTTCAATCATCGATTTAAAGTCCTTTTCATGGTTTTCATAAAACATATTGGCTTCAGTGCACTTCGAAAGATCAACAGTCAATTTCTGATTGTGGATGAATGTCACATCATATTTCTCTTGCAAAGCCTCGTGTTTGCTTTGCAATTCACACCACTTATCATTCAATGAAACATGTTTGTCTTGCAAGTCAAACAAACTAGCTTGTAAAGCATCATGTTTGCCTTGCAACTCAGACATGTTTGCCTCTGAATCAGCACATTTAACACGCAAACTATCACAGTTATCACAACTAACAGCAGTGGGTTCATCGACACATACCTGACTGGAATTACTCTCAGATGTTGACCTTTCTGCATCAGAATCAACAACCTCCCTTGATGATTCATATTCAGATCCATCCTCGCTTGAACTTGAAGTTGTATCATCCTCAACTGAAGTTGAAACATCTTCATCTGAACTACTGTCATGTTCAGAACTGTCATTATTTCCCGAGGATTCACCATTGCTGGCATCTTTGACAATTTCAGCATACAACGCCGTTTTTGACTGACTACAGTTCCTTGTATCAAGAGATGATGGTGCTACCGTAGAAGGATGGCACTGTGAGGCAACTGTTGGAGGAACTGGTTGAAACGGATTTCCGTACATATCTGTTGTTCTGATAAGTCGTTGGCTTTGCTGTTGCGGTACTTGTTGAGGAACTGGTTCAAGCGAATTTCCATACATGTCTGTTTTTGGAGGGACCGGAACTTGGATTGGAGTGCCAAAACAATTTGTGATTGTGACAAACGCCGTTGGTCTTGAGGAAGCTGTATCCGGAGACGGAGTTCCATAATACATATCCGTATTTACCGGAGTACCCCATCTTGGATTCATTTTTGATCAAGAATAATAAAACCTGAAAATCACACCTCAAAACAAGCAATTAAACCACTAATACATATAATTTTTTTTTTTTTTTTTTTAAATATCTAGACAACACAAAATCCCACGAAACAAAAATCCGACGGAACAAGTCTTGTGATACAACGCGATGAACCACACTTCTTGAAAGATAGACGACGAAAACGAGCCCAAACAGAAGCCCAAATTTTTATATGATTCCAATTCTTGTGCGAGTAATAAAGTCTTGTGCGAGCATTTAATCTTGTGCGACTGAACAACCTTGTGCGATTTAAATGAGCAGCCCAAACAAACAGAATTTAAATGTTTGTAATGGAAGACCACTATAGAAGCCCACTTTTTGTACGAGTAATCAGAAGCCCAATTGAAGTTGTGCAGGCCCAGCTTCTTGTACGACTGAATAAATGTTATGCATGCATGGATCTTGTGCGACCAGAATTAAAACGTGAAGACCCAATGAAATTTCGGCCCAGATGTGAATTAGGCCCACAATTGTTTTCGGCAGTGTGTGATTTCGTCCAGCCCAGTTTAAATTCGCTGGTCTCACTTAATTTCGCTGTTTTTTTTTTTTTTTTTTTTTTTGTTAATTTCGCTGGTCTGTTCCCGCTATTACGATGATTAGTAAAATCGCCGAAAAACCGTAATAATCTCGCTGAGGACGATTACACGGTTACCAAAGTCGCCTTTGGATTTGAGTTGGCCGGGTCAAGCAATTTCGCTGGTTTACTGAAATCAAATTCGCTGGGATCAAGTTTGCAAAAACCAAATTCGCTGGTTATCGCTGGTTTTATGCTTGTGCTATTGAAATCAGTTGACTTTCTATCCACTGACACAAAGCAGATTACTTTCGGCTCACCCACTTTTGGAAACACAATTTTCAAGTTACCAACCAATGATGATGTTATATTTTAATCAACAACAACTTCCAAGACAATAACACTTTCAACAATTTTGAGTAAATATAATCTTGTAAGATCAAAATATCTAATCACCTTGACTTTCTATCCCTGACACAACCGACCCACTTCCAGCTATACCATACTCAATTTACCAACCATGCAAAGGTGATGTACTATTATAATCCAATAACATTTCCCAACACATAAACAACTTAATATTCAAATTTTCAAGGATCAAAAAGTGAAAAATACCAAGAACAATTTGAATATCGGTTGAAGATACGAAGAACAAACCTAGAAATATGAATTTTCCGGCAAACCGACAACTTTCCGAAAACCCGTTTTTGCTTGAAACTTCACTAAAAACCCACTTTTAACATGTGAAAATGATAAACAACAGGGTTTTTATAAGAACTAACAACAAAATACCAGAATTTTCGAAGATATGAGCTGAAATTTCAGAAAAATATGAACTTTAAAAATCCGAAAAACAACCCGAAAACACTCGGTTTTAACAAGGAGAAGAGCCAAGGCTCTGATACCACTTGTAGGTCCGGCTAGTGGAGGATCTAGTCGCCTACTCCTTGTGTACAAACACGCCCGGTTGTGCGGAATCCAACCGGAGATGCAAACCGAGATCGAACACGACAAGAATACGTAAATAAACGACACACAAGACTCAACGATTAACACCTCTGTATTAATACTATGAAAGTCGGTTACAGCACAAGGTTTACAAATATATTCTGTAAACTCTCAAAGATCTCTCGTGTGTGTGTGTTTTTTGCTCTCACACTTGTTTCTGCCTTGTGTTCTTGTTCGCTCCTCGTGTCCGTGTTTTCTACCGAAATCACCAAAGATTTCGGTATTATATATGTTGTGCGATTGGGTAAGGTTCGGCCCATGTGTGTTGGTCAAAGGCCCAACATGCATTTGTCTTGATGATGATTGGCCCAAGCTTTTTACGTAAATCACATTTGTTGATTTCAAATGTTTAGTCAACATAGTGACATCATCATGACATCATCATGATGATGTCATGATGATATGACAGCGGGAACCGACTCGCGGCGCTCCGTGCTTCGCGTGTCGAACTCTGGGGCACACGACGGAGGAATGTCGTGACGTTGGGCTTGAGCCGAACCTAACCGGGTCGAACCGAACTAAGTCGAACCGAGTCGAGTCGCGTCCACATATATGTATCAACAAGTTTGTTATATCGCAATAATGAATAATTGTTTTCTTTTATTTACTTTTATGTGAATACTAACTTATTTGATTTTTCAGATTCAACACACCAATTTAAACACCCCAGTTGTCGAACAAGCTTTTGTTAGTTTTTAAGTAATATTTTCGCTTATAATCTTTCATATTAACAAGTTCGTTATGTTATTATTTGGTGTTTTATTGTAGGATGATGGTGATAATATTGTTGAAATTATTTCTTATGGTGCAATGTTTAGTCCATACAAGTCTAATCTTCAACGTCAATTTAGTAAAGAGGTAATTTTAAAATTTATTTAATCTTTTTTAAATTTTTTTATTAAATATTTTTTTTTATAAAATTCATTTAATCATTTTTTAACTTTTTTATTAAATTTTTGTTTTTTAAGGATCAGAAGTTTGAGAATCAAAAGAAAAGATCTAAGAGACTCTCTGAATGGAAATGGGTCGAGGTTATAAATTTAGATGATTCTGAGGACGATGAGAAAGAAGATGAATTAGATGATACTGCTGATTCGAGCACAAACAAGAAAAACGGATCAAAAAAGAAGAGAAATTAGATGAAATATATCAAGTGTTTTTATGTTTTTTTTCATTTTCAGTTGTTTTTGTTTGATCTAGACTATCCCATGAATAATAAAGTTTATTTTATATTTGAAGTTTATGTTTTGTGTTATTTTATTGCATTATAATTTACATCTCGATTGAACTAATATACTTTTGTCATTTGTTTAGTATTTTTTTATTAACAAACGAATCTTTACATGTTTAAAACAGTTTTTCTATACTTTATTTATTATTAATTTTTATAACAAAACAAAACTTTGATATTTAGTAGATAGAAGATAAACTATGTTCCAAAATTTTAGGAATTATTTAATACTAATTTACGATATTAGTAGATAGATAGTAAACTATATCCCAAAATTTTAGGAATTATTTAATACTAATTTACGATATTTATTTAATACTAATTTACGATATTAGTAGATAGATAGTAAACTATATCCCAAAATTTTAGGAATTATTTAATACTAATTTACGATATTTAGTATATAAATAGTAAACTATGTCCCAAAATTTTAGGAATTATAAGTCAACTAATTAGGTCCTCCAAGTTAATTATATGGGATGAGGTACCGATGGCGAAACGTTAGGCGATAGAGGCAGTTGATAGAACATTGCAAGACATTATAGGTGTTAGGCTCCCATGTGTAACACTTATGACATATATCCACCACAATAATGTTATCATATACAAATAAGAAAACTACCAGCATCGCGCGGGCACCCTACTAGTTATAAATATAACTAGTTTAGATACCAGTTACAGTTGAAAAAAACCAAAACAATAGAGGAGGAAGCATGATAGCTTATGACAATTATTTTTAAAACAAATTTCTCGTATATATGCTAATAACAAGTTTGTTTCCCAAGGTACGTAGTAATTAACCTGAAAGTTCACTTGAAAATGTATGTTTACTCTAGTGGAAAATGCTTGGTGTGTTGTCTAAGATTTTGCGTTTTTTCCAAGTTTCATATGGACAAATGGTGTTGAATTGAGAAAAAACCTTACTTTTATAGTCTTACCAAAAGAACTTCCATTATTTTATCTATATCAAACATGAATTTAAACGGTATTACATGTTTTAATAACTTAAACCATTAACTAATTAATATATGGTTGTCACTAATGACACTTGTTGCACCTGTAAATTTTATTTGTTTTTAACTTTTTAGGTAGATTTTTAGTTAACGTACTAGGATATAGATTTGTGTATTACATATTAAACCAGTGTTAAGTCCCCTGTGTTGCGGCAGGGGCCTAAGACCATGTCAAGTTGTACCAATATCACACTATAGCCAGCGACCATCAACACCGGAACAACTCGTATTAAAAAAATAACAAAAAAATAAAATAGAATGAAAAGAAAAGTAGACGTAAAAACATTGAACCACACACATGAAATATAAAACATAGAAAACTATAACTAAGTCGATCTAAGAGCTGCGCATTGCAACGGGGCTGTTAAACGGGAAAATTAGGCGTAAAAACGTTGAACCATACATGCACGTTGTGATGTGTTAACTCGCAAAATTTAGACCCAAACGTTCAACGAAAAATTTGTAAATGGTGAAAAGTATAGGGATCAAAGCTGAAAATAAAAAAATATTGGTGTTAAATTTGTAAAAGATGTAAAAGTACTGGGTTAAAGAAAAATAAAAGTAAATCAAGTAGGGTACAACAATTTATGCCAAAATTACAACCAACAATGCAACAAATTGTTTCAAATTAATATATAGTTAATTAATAAATAATAGAGTAAAATGCACGGATAGTCGCTGTGGTTTTGCAAAATAATGCCTATAGCCCCCAACTTTTGTAAATTACACCGGTGCTCCCTGTAATTTGACAGTTTGTTACTCGGATAGTCCCTAGAGTGGATGACGGTTAGTTTTCTCCGTTAAATGGATGTGAAATGACAAACTAATTACCCTTCATTTTATCCACTCTATAAAAACAAAACAACACCACCCCAACCCCAACCCCAACCCCACCCACCCCTCACCTTTTTCTCCGTTTTCCCCCACCATTAACCACCAACCACCACCCACCTCCCACCTAAACCACAAGTAACCACCTTCACCGTCTTCTCCTAGTACGAGTCTTGTTTAGCTAGATTAAAGCGTCCGTGGTAGGGGCTGAATTTGGGGAACATGAAAAGGTTATGAGGGTCAACCTGGTTTAAGCATACCCAACGATTGGAATGATAAAAGAATCCGAGCATGATGGAAATACCCGAAATCCAAAACAATAGGAACGGGTATCCAAATATAGAATGGAAAAAATATTTTGTGTGTATGGAATTAGGTGATATCCGACCCGATTACCTAACCATATCCTCGAATCCTTTACCTGGAAAGCTTTAATTTTAATTTTTATTTTCCTTTAACCCTTACCTATTAATTCTCCATTCTAGTAGGTTCATTAGATAAAAAAATTAACTTGACTTTTCTTTTAAATATGTATTTTGATGATATTATTTGAATTTGTATTTTACAAAGTACGGAATCATAATGAAATTTACACACTTTGATGTGCATATCATTAGTCATTGTTTGATTTATTATAGTTGTTAAAAAATAAA
>JARYGA010007614.1:0-11286 GCA_030545235.1 Helianthus tuberosus
GAGGTTGTCAAATGTTTTCGCTCGACGATTCCATTCTTGGGTGGTTGGTTTCGCCCTTGTTCCTTTAACTCAAAACCTAGCCTGGTATATCCCATTTTAATTTTACACCATTGTGAACCTTAAGCCTTTTTTACTCTCTGATCGAGGTTCTGGGCATTGAAAAATCTTCTTAAACTAAATCACATGTGTATATCTTGATAATTAAGAGATATACTATTAAGAAAATCAGGGGCAATGGTGATATATATGTGGATTAGACACAAAAAAAACACTCAACAAATGGCTACAATTTAAGAAATGTGTTTAGTGACGGCATCAGATTCCTAATTGATGGAGAAATGTCTGGTGGCAAGAAAAGCTGCTTCTAGGAGGTTGTCAAGTGTTTTCGCTCGACGATTCCATTCTTGGGTGGTTGGTTTGGCCCTTGTTCCAGTAACTCGAATCCTAGCCCGGTATATCCCATTTTAATTTACACCATTGTGAACCTTACACCTTTTTTACTCTCTAATCGAGGTTCTCGGCATTGAAAAATCTTCATCAACTAAATCACACTTGTATATGTTGATATTTAAGAGATATACAGTCAAAAAAATCAAGGGCAATGGTGATATATATGCGGATTAGTCACAAAAAAAAAACACTCAACAAATGGCTACAATTTAACGAATGTGTTTAGTGATGGCATCAGATTCCTAATTGATGGAGAAAGGTCTGGTGGAAAGAAAAGCTGCTTCTAGGAGGTTGTCAAGTGTTTTCGCTCAACGATTCCATTCTTGGTTGGTTGTTTTGGCCCTTGTTCCTTTAACTCGAATCCTAGCCCGGTATATCCCATTTTAATTTTATACCATTGTGAACCTTACGCCTTTTTTACTCTCTGGTCGAGGTTCTCGGCATTGAAAAATCTTCGTAAACTAAATCACACGTGTATATGTTGATATTTAAGAGATATACAGTCTAGAAAATCAAGGGCAATGGTGATATATATGCGGATTAGACACAAAAAAAAACACTCAACAAATGGCTACAATTTAAGGAATGAGTTTAGTGACGGCATCAAATTCCTAATTGATGGAGAAAGGTCTGGTGGCAAGAAAAGCTGCTTCTAGGAGGTTGTCAAGTGTTTTCGCTCGACGATTCCATTCTTGGGTGGTTGGTTTGGCCCTTGTTCCTGTAACTCGAATCCTAGCCCGTTATATCCAATTTTAATTTTACACCATTGTGAACTTTACGCCGTTTTTAATCTCTGATCCAGGTTCTCGGCATTGAAAAATATTCGTAAACTAAATCACACGTATATATGTTTATTTTTAAGAGATATACAGTCAAGAAAATCTGGGGCAATGTTGATATATATGCGGATTAGACAAAAAAAAAAAACACTCAACAAATGGCTACAATTTAAGGAATGTGTTTAGTGAAGGCAGCAGATTCCAAATTGATAGAGAAAGGTCTGGTGGCAAGAAAAGCTGCTTCTAGGAGGTTGTCAAGTGTTTTCGCTCGGCGATTCCATTCTTGGGTGGTTGGTTTGGCCCTTGTTCCTGTAACTCGAATCCTATCCCGGTATATCGCATTTTAATCTTACACCATTGTGAATCTTACGCCTTGTTATCTCACTGATCGAGGTTCTCGGCATTGAAAAAACTTCTTAAACTAAATCACACGTGTATATGTTGGCATTTAAGAGATATACACTCAAGAAAATCAATGGCAATGGTGATATATATGTGGATTAGACACCAAAAAAAAACACTCAACAAATGGCTACAATTTAAGGAATGTGTTTAGTGACGGCATCAGATTCCTAATTGATGGAGAAAGATCTGTTGGCAAGAAAAGCTGCTTCTAGGCGGTTGTCAAATGTTTTCGCTCGACGATTCCATTCTTGGGTGGTTGGTTTGGCCTTTTTCATGTAACTCGAATCCTAGCCCGATATATCCCATTTTAATTTTACACCATTGTGAACCTTACGCCTTTTTTACTCTCTGATCGAGGTTCTCGGCATTGAAAAATCTTCGTAAACTAAATCACACGTGTATATGTTGATATTTAAGAGATATACAGTCAATAAAATCAAGGGCGATGGTGATATATATGTAGATTAGACACCAAAAAAAACAACACTCAACAAATGGCTACAATTTAAGGAATGTGTTTAGTGAAGGCATCAGATTCCCAATTGATGGAGAAAGGTTTGGTGGCAAGAAAAGCTGCTTCTAGGAGGTTGTCAAGTGTTTTCGCTCGACGATTCCATTCTTGGGTGGTTGGTTTGGCCATTGTTCCCGTAACTCGAATCCTAGCCCGGTATATCCCATTTTAATTTTACACCATTGTGAACGTTACGCCTTTTTTAATCTCTGATAGAGGTTCTCGGCATTGCAAAATCTTCGTAAACTAAATCACACGTGTATATGTTGACATTTAAGAGATATACAGGCAAGAAAATCAAGGGCAATAGTGATATATATATGCGGATTAGACACAAAAAAAACACTCAACAAATGGCTACAATTTAAGTAATGTGTTTAGTGACGGCATCAGATTCCTAATTGATGGAGAAAGATCTGTTGGCAAGTAAAGCTGCTTCTAGGCGGTTGTCAAATGTTTTCGCTCGACGATTCCATTCTTGGGTGGTTGGTTTGGCCCTTGTTCATGTAACTCGAATCCTAGCCCGATATATCCCATTTTAATTTTACACCATTGTGAACCTTACGCCTTTTTTACTCTCTGATCGAGGTTCTCGGCATTGAAAAATCTTCGTAAACTAAATCACACGTGTATATGTTGATATTTAAGAGATATGCAGTCAACAAAATCAAGGGCAATGGTGATATATATGTAGATTAGACACCAAAAAAAACAGCACTCAACAAATGGCTACAATTTAAGGAATGTGTTTAGTGACGGCATCAGATTCCCAATTGATGGAGAAAGGTCTATTGGCAAGAAAAGCTGCTTCTAGGAGGTTGTCAAGTGTTTTCGCTCGACGATTCCATTCTTGGGTGGTTGGTTTGGCCCTTGTTCCCGTAACTCGAATCCTAGCCCGGTATATCCCATTTTAATTTTACACCATTATGAACGTTACGCCTTTTTTAATCTCTGATAGAGGTTCTCGGCATTGCAAAATCTTCGTAAACTAAATCACACGTGTATATGTTGACATTTAAGAGATATACAGGCAAGAAAATCAAGGGCAATGGTGATATATATATGCGGATTAGACACAAAAAAAAACACTCAACAAATGGCTACAATTTAAGTAATGTGTTTAGTGACGGCATTAGATTCTTAATTGATGGAGAAAGGTCTGGTGGCAAGAAAAACTGTTTCTAGGAGGTTGTCCAGTGTTTTCGCTCGACGATTCCATTCTTGGGTGGTTGGTTTGGCCCTTGTTCCTGTAACTCGAATCCTAGCCCGATATATCCCATTTTAATTTTACACCATTGTGAACCTTACGCCTTTTTTACTCTCTGATAGAGGTTCTCGGCATTGAAAAGTCTTCGTAAACTAAATCACACATGTATATGTTGACACCTAAGAGATATACAGTCAAGAAAATCAAGGGCAATGATGATATATATGCGGATTATACACAAAAAAAAACACTCAACAAATGGCTACAATTTAAGGAATGTGTTTAGTGACGGCATCAGATTCCTAATTGATGGAGAAAGGTCTGGTGGCAAGAAAAGCTGCTTCTAGGAGGTTGTCAAGTGTTTTCGCTTGACGATTCCATTCTTGGGTGGTTGGTTTGGCCCTTGTTCCTGTAACTCGAATCCTAGCCCGGTATATCCCATTTTAATTTTACACCATTGTGAACCTTACGCCTTTTTTACTCTCTGATAGAGGTTCTCGACATTGAAAAATCTCCATAAACTAAATCACACATGTATATGTTGACATTTAAGAGATATACAGTCAAGAAAATCAAGGGCAGTGGTGATATATATGCGGATTAGACACCAAAAAAAACACTCAACAAATGGCTACAACTTAAGGAATGTGTTTAGTGACGGCATCAGATTCCTAATTGATGGAGAAAGGTCTAGTAGCAAGAAAAGCTGCTTCTAGGAAGTTGTCAAGTGTTTTCGCTCGATGATTCCATTCTTGGGTGGTTGGTTTGGCCCTTGTTCCTTTAACTCGAATCCTAGCCCGGTATATCCCATTTTAATTTTACACCATTGTGAACCATACGCCTTTTTTACTCTCTGATCGAGGTTCTCGGCATTGAAAAATCTTTGAAAACAAAATCACACGTGTATATGTTGACATTTAAGAGATGTACAATCAAGAAAATCAAGGGCAGTGGTTATATATATGCGAATTAGACACACACAAAAAAAAACACTCAACAAATGACTACAATTTAAGGAACGTGTTTAGTGACGGCATCAGATTCCTAATTGATGGAGAAAGGTCTGGTGATAAGAAAAGCTGCTTTTAGGAGGTTGTCAAATGTTTTCGCTCCACGATTCCATTCTTGGGTGGTTGGTTTGGCCCTTGTTCCTGTAACTCGAATCCTCGCCCGGTATATCCCATTTTAATTTTACACCATTGTGAACCTTACGCCTTTTTTACTTTCTGATAGAGTTCTCGGCATTGAAAAATCTTCGTAAACTAAATCACACATGTATATGTGGACACTTAAGAGATATACAGTCAAGAAAATCAAGGGCAATGATGATATATATGCGGATTAGACACAAAAAAAAAACACTCAACAAATGGCTACAATTTAAGGAATGTGTTTAGTGACGGCATCAGATTCCTAATTAATGGAGAAAGGTCTAGTGGCAAGAAAAGCTGCTTCTAGGAGGTTGTCAAGTGTTTTCGCTCGACGATTCCTTTCTTGGGTGGTTGGTTTGGCCCTTGTTCCTGTAACTCGAATCCTAGCCCGGTATATCCCATTTTAATTTTACACCATTCTGAACCTTACACCTTTTTTACTCTCTGATAGAGGTTCTCGGCATTGAAAAATCTTCGTAAACTAAATCACACGTGTATATGTTGACATTTAAGAGATATACAGTCAAGAAAATCAAGAGCAGTGGTGATATATATGCGGATTAGACACCAAAAAAAACACTCAACAAATGGCTACAATTTAAGGAATGTGTTTAGTGACGGCATCAGATTCCTAATTGATGGAGAAAGGTATGGTGGCAAGAAAAGCTGCTTCTAGGAGGTTGTCAAGTGTTTTCGCTCGACGATTCCTTTCTTGGGTGGTTGGTTTGGCCCTTGTTCCTGTAACTCGAATCCTAGCCCGGTATATCCCATTTTAATTTTACACCATTGTGAAACTTACGCCTTTTTTACTCTCTGATAGAGGTTCTCGGCATTGAAAAATCTTCGTAAACTAAATCACACGTGTATATGTTGGCATTTAAGAGATATACAGTCAAGAAAATCAAGGGCAATGGTGATATATATGCGGATTAGACACCAAAAAAAAAACTCAACAAATGGCTACAATTTAAGGAATGTGTTTAGTGACGGCATCAGATTCCTAATTGATGGAGGAAGGTCTGGTGGCAAGAAAAGCTGCTTCTAGGAGGTTGTCAAGTGTTTTCGCTCGACGATTCCATTCTTGGGTGGTATGTTTGGCCCTTGTTTCTGTAACTCGAATCCTAGCCCGGTATATCCCATTTTAATTTTACACCATTGGGAACCTTACGCCTTTTTTACTCTCTGATAGAGGTTCTCGGCATTGAAAAATCTTCGTAAACTAAATCACACGTGTATATGTTGACATTTAAGAGATATACAGTCAAGAAAATCAAGAGCAGTGGTGATATATATGCGGATTAGACACCAAAAAAAGCACTCAACAAATGGCTACAATTTAAGGAATGTGTTTAGTGACGGCATCAGATTCCTAATTGATGGAGAAAGGTATGGTGGCAAGAAAAGCTGCTTCTAGGAGGTTGTCAAGTGTTTTCGCTCGACGATTCCTTTCTTGGGTGGTTGGTTTGGCCCTTGTTCCTGTAACTCGAATCCTAGCCCGGTATATCCCATTTTAATTTTACACCATTGTGAAACTTACGCCTTTTTTACTCTCTGATAGAGGTTCTCGGCATTGAAAAATCTTCGTAAACTAAATCACACGTGTATATGTTGGCATTTAAGAGATATACAGTCAAGAAAATCAAGGGCAATGGTGATATATATGCGGATTAGACACCAAAAAAAAAAACTCAACAAATGGCTACAATTTAAGGAATGTGTTTAGTGACGGCATCAGATTCCTAATTGATGGAGGAAGGTCTGGTGGCAAGAAAAGCTGCTTCTAGGAGGTTGTCAAGTGTTTTCGCTCGACGATTCCTTTCTTGGTTGGTTGGTTTGGCCCTTGTTCCTGTAACTCGAATCCTAGCCCGGTATATCCCATTTTAATTTTACACCATTCTGAACCTTACACCTTTTTTACTCTCTGATAGAGGTTCTCAGCATTGAAAAATCTTCGTAAACTAAATCACACGTGTATATGTTGACATTTAAGAGATATACAGTCAAGAAAATCAAGAGCAGTGGTGATATATATGCGGATTAGACACCAAAAAAAACACTCAACAAATGGCTACAATTTAAGGAATGTGTTTAGTGACGGCATCAGATTCCTAATTGATGGAGAAAGGTATGGTGGCAAGAAAAGCTGCTTCTAGGAGGTTGTCAAGTGTTTTCGCTCGACGATTCCTATCTTGGGTGGTTGGTTTGGCCCTTGTTCCTGTAACTCGAATCCTAGCCCGGTATATCCCATTTTAATTTTACACCATTGTGAAACTTACGCCTTTTTTACTCTCTGATAGAGGTTCTCGGCATTGAAAAATCTTCGTAAACTAAATCACACGTGTATATGTTGGCATTTAAGAGATATACAGTCAAGAAAATCAAGGGCAATGGTGATATATATGCGGATTAGACACCAAAAAAAAAACTCAACAAATGGCTACAATTTAAGGAATGTGTTTAGTGACGGCATCAGATTCCTATTTGATGGAGGAAGGTCTGGTGGCAAGAAAAGCTGCTTCTAGGAGGTTGTCAAGTGTTTTCGCTCGACGATTCCATTCTTGGGTGGTATGTTTGGCCCTTGTTTCTGTAACTCGAATCCTAGCCCGGTATATCCCATTTTAATTTTACACCATTGGGAACCTTACGCCTTTTTTACTCTCTGATAGAGGTTCTCGGCATTGAAAAATCTTCGTAAACTAAATCACACGTGTATATGTTGACATTTAAGAGATATACAGTCAAGAAAATCAAGAGCAGTGGTGATATATATGCGGATTAGACACCAAAAAAAACACTCAACAAATGGCTACAATTTAAGGAATGTGTTTAGTGACGGCATCAGATTCCTAATTGATGGAGAAAGGTATGGTGGCAAGAAAAGCTGCTTCTAGGAGGTTGTCAAGTGTTTTCGCTCGACGATTCCTTTCTTGGGTGGTTGGTTTGGCCCTTGTTCCTGTAACTCGAATCCTAGCCCGGTATATCCCATTTTAATTTTACACCATTGTGAAACTTACGCCTTTTTTACTCTCTGATAGAGGTTCTCGGCATTGAAAAATCTTCGTAAACTAAATCACACGTGTATATGTTGGCATTTAAGAGATATACAGTCAAGAAAATCAAGGGCAATGGTGATATATATGCGGATTAGACACCAAAAAAAAAACTCAACAAATGGCTACAATTTAAGGAATGTGTTTAGTGACGGCATCAGATTCCTAATTGACGGAGGAAGGTCTGGTGGCAAGAAAAGCTGCTTCTAGGAGGTTGTCAAGTGTTTTCGCTCGATGATTCCATTCTTGGGTGGTATGTTTGGCCCTTGTTCCAGTAACTCGAATCCTAGCCCGGTATATCCCATTTTAATTTTACACCATTGGGAACCTTACGCCTTTTTTACTCTCTGATAGAGGTTCTCGGCATTGAAAAATCTTCGTAAACTAAATCACACGTGTATATGTTGACATTTAAGAGATATACAGTCAAGAAAATCAAGAGCAGTGGTGATATATATGCGGATTAGACACCAAAAAAAACACTCAACAAATGGCTATAATTTAAGGAATGTGTTTAGTGACGGCATCAGATTCCTAATTGATGAAGAAAGGTCTGGTGGCAAGAAAAGCTGTTCTAGGAGGTTGTCAAGTGTTTTCGCTCGACGATTCCATTCTTGGGTGGTTGGTTTGGCCCTTATTCCTGTAACTCGAATCCTAGCCCCGGTATATCCCATTTTAATTTTACACCATTGTGAACCATACGCCTTTTTTACTCTCTGATAGAGTTTCTCGGCAATGAAAAATCTTCGTAAACTAAATCACACGTGTATATGTTGACATTTAAGAGATATACAGTCAAGAAAATCAAGAGCAGTGGTGATATATATGCGGATTAGACACCAAAAAAACACTCAACAAATGGCTACCATTTAAGGAATGTGTTTAGTGACGGCATCAGATTCCTAATTGATGAAGAAAGGTCTGGTGGCAAGAAAAGCTGTTCTAGGAGGTTGTCAAGTGTTTTCGCTCGACGATTCCATTCTTGGGTGGTTGGTTTGGCCCTTATTCCTGTAACTCGAATCCTAGCCCGATATATCCCATTTTAATTTTACACCATTGTGAACCATACGCCTTTTTTACTCTCTGATCGAGGTTCTCGGCATTGAAAAATCTTCGTAAACTAAATCACACGTATATATGTTGATATTTAAAAGATATACAGTCAAGAAAATCAAGGGCAGTGGTGATATATATGCGGATTAGACACCAAAAAAAAAACACTCAACAAATGGCTACAATTTAAGGAATGTGTTTAGTGATGCCATCAGATTCCTAATTGATGGAGAAAGGTCTGGTGGCAAGAAAAGCTGCTTTTAGGAGGTTGTCAAGTGTTTTCGCTCGATGATTCCATTCTTGGGTGGTTGGTTTGGCCCTTGTTCCTGTAACTCGAATCCTAGCCCGGTATATCCCATTTTAATTTTACACAATTGTGAACCTTACGCCTTTTTACTCTCTGATAGAGGTTCTCGGCATTGAAAAATCATCGTAAACTAAATCACACGTATATATGTTGATATTTAAAAGATATACAGTCAAGAAAATCAAGGGCAGTGGTGATATATATGCGAATTAGACACCAAAAAAAAAAACACTCAACAAATGGCTACAATTTAAGGAATGTGTTTAGTGATGCCATCAGATTCCTAATTGATGGAGAAAGGTCTGGTGGCAAGAAAAGCTGCTTCTAGGAGGTTGTCAAGTGTTTTCGCTCGATGATTCCATTCTTGGGTGGTTGGTTTGGCCCTTGTTCCTGTAACTCGAATCCTAGCCCGGTATATCCCATTTTAATTTTACACCATTGTGAACCTTACGCCTTTTTTACTCTCTGATCGAGGATTTCGGCATTCAAAAATCTTCGTAAACTAAATCACACGTGTATATGTTGACATTTAAGAGATATACAGTCAAGAAAATCAAGGGCAATGGTGATATATATGAGGATTAGACACCAAAAAAACACTCAACAAATGGCTACAATTTAAGGAATGTGTTTACTGAATGCATAAGATTCCTAATTGATGGAGAAAGGTCTGGTGATAAGAAAAGCTGCTTCCAGGAGGTTGTCAAGTGTTTTCGCTCGACGATTCCATTCTTGGGTGGATGGTTTGGCCCTTGTTCCTGTAACTCGAATCCTAGACCGGTATATCCCATTTTATTTTACACCATTGCGAACCTTACGCCTTTTTTACTCTCTGATAGAGGTTCTCGGCATTGAAAAATCTTCGTAAACTAAATCACACGTGTATATGTTGACATTTAAGAGATATACAGTCAAGAAAATCAAGGGCAATGGTGATATATATGCGGATTAGACAAAAAAAACACTCAACAAATGGCTACAATTTAAGGAATGTGTTTAGTGACGACATCAGATTCCAAATTGATGGAGAAAGGTCTGGTAGCAAGAAAAGCTGCTTCTAGGAGGTTGTCAAGTGTTATCGCTCGACGATTCCATTCTTGTGTGGTTGATTTGGCTCTTGTTCCTGTAACTCGAATCCTAGCTCGGTATATCCCATTTAAATTTCACACCATTGTGAACCTTACGCCTTTTTTACTCTCTAATCGAGGTTCTCGACATTAAAAATCTTGGTAAACTAAATCGGCTACAATTTAAGGAATGTGTTTAGTGACGGCATCAGATTCCTAATTGATGAAGAAAGGTCTGGTGGCAAGAAAAGCTGCTTCTCAGAGTTTGTCAAGTGTTTTCACTCGATGATTCCATTCTTGGGTGGTTGGTTTGGCCCTTGTTCCTGTAACTCGAATCCTAGCCCGGTATATCCCATTTTAATTTTACACCATTGTGAACCTTACGCCTTTTTTACTCTCTGATCGAGGTTCTCGGCATTAAAAAATCTTCGTAAAGTAAATCACACGTGTATATGTTGACATTTAAGAGACATACAGTCAAGAATATCAAGGGCAATGGTGATATATATGCGGATTAGACACCAAAAAAAAAACACTCGATAAATGGCTACAATTTAAGGAATGTGTTTAGTGACGGCATCAGATTCCTAATCGATGGAGGAAGGTCTGGTGGTAAGAAAAGCTGCTTCTAGGAGGTTGTCAAGTGTTTTCGCTCGACGATTCCATTTTTTGTGGTTGGTTTGGCTCTTGTTCCTGTAACTCGAATCCTAGCCCGGTATATCCCATTTTAATTTTACACCATTGTGAACCTTACGCCTTTTTACACTCTTATCGAGGTTCTCGGCATTGAAAAATCTTTGTAAACTAAATCACACGTGTATATGTTGATATTTAAAAGTTATACTGTCTAGAAAATCAAGGGCAATGTGATATATATGCGGATTAGACATCAAAAAAAACACTCAACAAATGGCTATAATTTAAGGAATGTGTTTAGTGACGGCATCAGATTCCTAATAGATGGAGTAACGTCTGGTGGCAAGAAAAGCTGCTTCTAGGAGGTTGTCAAGTATTTTCGCTCAACGATTCCATTCTTGGGTGGTTGGTTTGGCCCTTGTTCCTTTAACTCGAATACTAGTCCGGTATATCACATTTAAATTTTACACCATTGTGAACCTTACGCCTTTTTTACTCTCTGATCGAGGTTCTCGGCATTGAAAAATCTTCGTAAACTAAATCACACGTGTATATGTTGACAATTAAGAGATATACAGTCAAGAAAATCAAGGGCAATGGTGATATATATGCGGATTAGACACACAAAAAAACACTCAACAAATGGCTACAATTTAAGGAATTTGTTTAG
>JARYGA010007615.1:0-19757 GCA_030545235.1 Helianthus tuberosus
ATTTTGTGCAGCCAAACTTTGAATTTTGATATATTTAGGTACAGTAGGTGGAACATGACAATATCCTGATGTTTGGTTAGAACTCGCTTTGAAATATGCATGTCCAAATTTCAAGAGTTAGGATGGCAATACTTATTCCTGTTTTTTTTTTTTTTTTACAATAATAGGGGTGGTGATAGATACTTAAAGAACAAAGTTTGATTTATTGAAGAGCTAAGATAGCTGACCAGTTTTGAGAGGGGCTAATCTCCAATACATGAACACTAGATATTCAAAATAAACAAGACCAGGAAAACTACAACTGGAGATAGAATACTTGAATGACAAATAAAAGAGTTACCTCCTAAACTTCAGCCCCTAATTTAAACCTTTTGACTTTCCTCTCGACTTTGACTCCGCTAACAGTCCAGTCCCCCACTAACTAAACCCTAAACCTTTTGGACCCGGATGGGTCGACCCACTGATAAGGTGGAGTCGTATCAATACTTCCCGCCCAAAGAAACGACTTGTTCTCAAGTCGAAAAGAGGCTGTTTGTGTGAATTTGCGCTGACTCGTATCATAAACCGAACAGTAGGCCACCGTAGCTTGAGGTGGCACCCTCACATTTTTTTTCAACAAGTACCCTTTTATGGCAACATTTCGACGCTGGGCACCAATCGAGTCTACCAGCGGCATTCGGGCTGTGGTTTCGATGGGACCCCATGGTGGACACATGCCCCCCCTCCCCCCCTGAACAGTACAACCCCCCAAAAAATGTTCTGTTTATTTCTTGTGTTTCTGCATCGGGCTCTAGGGGCTCCTTCAAATACAATTCACTTCTTCAAGAGTGATCGTCCCAGCAACACCAATTAAACTTTCATAACTTCGGTTGTGATCCATAACCCCATGCCTAAGTGCATCACTCTCCATAGCAATACCCAAATTGTCAACTGAAACATGCCCAGTTCCATCGTCATCATCACTAGAACTGACGCTGGGAGCTTCCTCCTTGACCAGATCTGTCGGTGGGCCTTTGGGTTCATCCGGAGGTTCTTTGTCCTCCATCCAAGCCTTGATCGCTGCAATATCCTCCTTCAGGGCTACTAGAGTCTCTATCCGGGCTGCAATGGCTGCTAACTGAGCAGCGAGCGCAACTGTCTGATTTGGTGATAAGTGGATTCTGAATCATCTTCGCCTCATATTTCAACCTTTTGACTTTCCTTTTGACTTTGACTTCCTTAACATTCAGCCCCCCACTAACTCAGCCCTAAACTTTTGCTCTTGGTTGATTGGGTTAAGGTAATTGAACCGAGACCTTTTGGACCCGGATGGGTCGACCCGCTGATATAGTGGAGTCATTTCAGGTGGTGTTTAATGAATGCACTACAAAGTACACAAATTAATGAAACATAGTAGAAGCTTAATAACTTAAACAGATGTTGGCACGTCGCGTTGTAACTATTATGCGTGGCTATAAAACCGTTATGTCCGTATTGGTTGTTCATCTTTTGCTGCGGTTGTCTACATCTTGACAACATCACTCATGCAGTAAAAATAGGTGTGTTATTATGTGACTGAAAATTCACCAAATGTTCTGCTTTTACCATAACTCCACTATTAAATGCACTCGTGTGGTTTTTGTGATCAAGGGTTGAATTTCGTAGAGAAGTAATTGCTATCGGCATTTATCAATCCTTTTGCAGTTCTTGCTTGTATTTGTGGTGACCACTATGTTAAATATATACCATTTTAAATTTAAAGGAGTAATCTTATGGACCAAAATCAATGTCGTCAGTATATTGCAATGCTTATAAAGCGTAAGGAAGTAAACTTCGGTTTGGGATTCTTTTCATTAAACGAATTGTTGTATTTTTTGGGACAGACTATTTATAAACAAAAAGTTCAAAAAATTGTGGACAATTAGTGTATTGACCCGTACAAAAAAGCTACTCGTTTTACACAACCTTCTCGTCCTGCTTAATCCGCTCTCTCTATGAAAGGTAGAACATAATCCTTATGGGCAAAAATCAAGTGATCCAAACTGTTGTGACGGTCATGTTATAGAATGGTTTTATTGTCGATTTGTTGGATATTTGGATGCTCTAATTTGATTATTAATCTGCTTTTGTGCAGTACTACAAAGCTCTGCTGGATCAACATGGAATTGGCGTGCTGTCAGTGGTTAATTGTCTGATTTGATCGACCACTTCCATGGATCGACCAATTCCTAGTTGCATTAGGTTCTCTCTGGTCAAACATAGTACTAGTTACTGCCAAGGGTTAATTACTAGTCACCGATGCTACAGAAAGTATGACTCGTGTTTCGCAAGATGATTGATGTTCAGAAAAGATTTTGGACCCTAGAAGAGTTGCTACAGCTTCCACGTCCATCGAGTAGAGTAAAAAACATAGTTAAACAGTAATATTGTTTGATTTTCATTTAGAACCGCTTTCACTTGATCGTGCTATGGCAAAATGCACTAGTCCATTAGTTATTCTTTTTACATCAGATGAACCTACTAAATTAAGACTTGTACTTTTAACTGTTTTGCTTACATTTTCACCTATTAAGTTTGTTTTAAATTTGTAGATTGTCTTCTTTCAAAGAATCAACTGGTGGAAGCGAGGGAACGCCCCAAAACAGAAATACACTGACCCCCGTAAAAGTAAAGAGTTGGAAGATCTAATTAGGAGAGTAAGGTGGAACAAAAGTGTGTGGATGAAGTATGCTAAGAAGGATTTCAATAGTGCTAGGAATGTTTGGGAACTCGCGCTTGATTCTTTTGATGATCGTCGTTTGGTATTGAACCATAATCGATTAGACGAGCTGTAACGTAATGATCTGGTTTGGCGCGATCCTGTTAAGAGCTGTAATTTAGAATGTACATGTTATCACATCAACAATGATTCGGTTTAGCGCGCTGCAACACGCGTGGGTGGTGTATAAAAATAGAGTTCTTATTGATTTCTCTTATAATTTGAAGGAGTGGAAAAAAAATGAGTGGGCCGGGTGCCCGGGTCCTGTAGTTACGTTGAATTTGTTAAATGTTGCGTCTGGCTGCAATAGCCCAAATGTTTAAATTAACTCTGGCCCAAATTTAAGGGGCTGTTTGGCAACATCTGAACCAATAAGTGCTGAATGAATAAGAGGTCTGAATGGGTAAGAGGGTCTGAACCAGTAAGTGCTGAACCAATAAAACGCTGTTTGGTTGCACATCTGAATGGTTGTGTAAAATGTCTTTTTTACCCCTAACCAAATAAATACCCAAATAAATACACCCCACCACCACCAACAAATCCAGTACCCATCCTCCATCGCCTTTCTTCTCTCTCTAAAATCAGAATATCTCTCTCTGATCTCCTTTCCCTGATCCCATCTCTACAAACCCACAACAAATCACTCACCTGTGGAGATGGAGGCTGTGGAGGGTCGGTGTGAGGAGAACGAAGGCTGTGAAGGGTGGAGCTCGGCGGAGGACTACGGCGGATGGAGGAGGGCACTGCGATGGAGGACTACGGTGGAGTGGTGGAGCTCGGCGGAGTGGTGGAGGGCGGCGAAGGAGAACAGAGGATGTGTAGGGCGCTGCGATGGAGGACTACGGCGGAGTGGTGGAGCTCGGCGGAGTGGTGGAGGGCGGCGGAGTTGTGGAGCAGAGGAGAGTAGGGGAGGAGATGATGGCGTTCTGGTGTTGTGGAGCAAGGGGCATGAGTGTCAAATATCTCATTCAGCGATCAAAACTAGCTGAACCATTCAGCTCTGAATGGTTCAGTTAAGAGGTGAAGTTTTTGTAACCAAACAGCTGATACCTCTGACCGATTCAGAGGTTGGCTCTGAATGGCTCCATTCAGATGCAAACAAACAGCCCCTAAGTTGATTTCAAATTTGGATTTTGGAGTATATAGCGAATTAGAGACGTAAACGGTACGTTCTCTCAACTATTTAAAAGAGAAATAATTTCTCTTTATGGTTGCATTATTATGGTGGAGATACAATAGGAAGTTTATTTGGCTACGAAGTGATCTTGACCATCCATTTAGTTAATCAATGCTAAGATTAAATTAATGAAATTGAAGCAAAAAAAAAGAGGCGCGTGGGTTTGTTAGTGGCATTCTAGTCAATCCAGCACAACAGTTTCTCTTTCCTCCAATTCCCCCCCAATTTTTAAACGTTAATAACTTTTTCATACGACATTATTTTTTTTATAAAAATTGCACCAAAAAAACGAGCGTTTTTTTTATCTTTAAAACGAGTATACTATTGCTATATTTAAAAAAAAAATTAAAAACCCAGTTGCGTAAAACGCAATTGAAAAACCCCCAGTTACGTAAAACGCAATGAAAAAAAAAACCTAAAAAATGACATTTTTCTAAAACACAATGCACCAAAAACACAAATAAATGTCTTATTTGTAAAACGCAATGGCCAGAAAACACTTAAAAATAATTCATTCTAAAACGCAATTGACTAAAAAACAAAAGAAATTGTTCTCTGTAAAACGCAATGGACTGAAAACACATAAAAATGTGTTTTACCTAAAACGCAATGCACAAAAAACACAAAGAAATGTCTTATTTATAAAACGCAATGGCCAGAAAACACTTAAAAATGTCTCATTTCTAAAACGCAATGGCCTAAAAAAACAAAAGAAAGTGTTATCTGTAAAACGCAATGGACTGAAAACACCTAAAAATGTGTTTTACCTAAAACGCGATGACTAAAAACACTTCAAAAATGTGTTTTACCTAAAACGCAATGACTAAAGACACTTAAAAATGTGTTTTTTTTTTTTTTTCTAAAACGCAATAGCAGAAAACACATAAAACTCTCTTATTTCTAAAACGCAATTGACACATAAAACTGTCTGTGAACTGTTTGTGAACTGTTTGAATTGTCTACGAATTACTGTCTTCGAAATGAGCCAATTTCTGGAAAATTAATTTTTATGCCGCCCCTGGGACCCCGCTACCAGGGGCTACCGCCCCCGGACCCCCGCCAAGATCGTAAAACGCAATAACTAAATCAAAAACCCAGATATTGAAAATGAAATTAAAGAATTTCTTACATGGATCGAAGCCGATTTCTTCATCAATTGACGAAATTTGAATGATAGAAACACTTATCAACGCTCGAATCGAACGAATCGAGTGATTATCTCCAAAATCACCGGAAAAAACGAGATTTTTTTAATGAAATTAAACTGGGTTTTCTTCAAAAAAAACTGAAGAACACGTTGATCGGGTGTTTGAATCATTGATTGGTTATGAAAATCGCACTATAATGTAGTGATTATTGAGATAGAAAGTGAAGAAATGTTTGAAGATGGTGGGTTTTGAAAATGGTGGGTTTTGAAGTTACTGGGTTTTGAAAAGGAAGAAGAAAGGGTTGGATTGACTAAAATACTTTTTTTCTTTATTTTAAGTGTTGCCACATGTCCTAATCCTATTGCTTCCTACACTTCCTAGCCAAAATAAACTTCCTATTTGATCTTTACCCTGCATTATTAAACATTTTTCTTTTCTAAATACATTGGAGGATTTAATCTAATCGGGTTTAAAATGGGTTCGAGATAAATCAACATGCTTCAGATAAAGATAACCATATATGAGATTTCTAAGCTAAATAAATTAAGCTAGAAACGAGAAAATATAATATTTGAAGTTAAAGATATATATGAGACTTCAAAGAATAAAAAAATAAGAGGAAAATTGTCATTTATTAATGATTTTTAATGAATTAGGTATATATATATAGGGTAAGGTTAATGCGAGAACCACCCTTATTGCGAGAACCGCGAGAACCAATGTGAACACAACCTAAAAAAACCTAACCCCCCCCCCCCCCCAAGCTAAAATGCTAAAAACTAAACATAAAAAAATCTAAAAAAATATTAAAAAAAAATTAGAGGTGGTTCCTAACGGAGTTGTGAGAAAATATTAAAAAAAAAAAAATGGAGGTGGTTCCTAACGGAGTTGTGAGAAAATATTAAAAAAAATCTAAATTTTTCTATAGATTTTTTTATGTTAAAATCGCTACTTTTAGTATCCAAAAAAAATTCTTTTTTTTAAAAAAAAATTACATTTTTTTTTACTTCGAAAAGTAGCGATTTTTTTTATAAAAAAATATTAAAAAAAATAAAATTTTGTGTGATTTTTAGCTATTTTTAGGCATTTTTGGTTGTGTTCACATTGGTTCTCGCAATAAGAGGTGACATTTTTAGCTATATATATTTTATAAGGGTATATATGATATTTATAGCGTTTGCAAGGACATATATGATATTTGAAAGTTTAGTATATATAAAATTGCCCCGAAAAATAATGCAAAATCTAGAAAAATATAAATGTGAAACAAAGGAATAGATCTGAGTTAACTTATGTGTGAATTAATGTGTAAAAGTGCAAGTTTTAAGAATAAGGGTTTGGTATCACTCAAGAAAAAGACACAAGCAAGGTGCCCAATTGTTAAATATTTTATTTAGTAATCAAAATAAACTATTGGTAGTCTTGAATATTGATACATGTCTCAAAATAAACGTTAAAGCATCTACAGAATGAGATAAAGAAATCCGAAAAAAAAATATTATTAAAAATAAAAATTTAATAACTCAATAAATGTGAAAAATAAGGCTATGCACACATGACACACCTCATTATGTGTAGAATATTATTGGATTGGTCATCCTGGTGCTCTTTCAATTTCGTCCTCGTGTCACATTCTCTCATGTTGTAAGCTTGTTTCTAGCTTCTTCCTACAGATTTTTACATCAACATTATTTAAATTTAAAACTTATCTAAAGATCAACAAACAAATCCGACCGTTAAGATTCAACTTGTCGCACATCAAGAATTCAATTTAAACTACTTTACTTTATATCAACTCAAATCATACTTCCCAAAAACACTCACCAACAGTAGCAATCATGCCCACTTCCAAACCCCCATCTCTCCACCCCTTGCTTCTACTACTTGTGCTCGTACTCGTACCCGTACCGGCAACAACCGCCATCGGTGTCAACTACGGCACTCTCGGCGACAACCTCCCACCGCCTTCCGAAGTCGCCCACTTCCTCAAAACCCGCACAATCATCGACCGCATCAGAATCTTCGACGTCAACACCGACATCATCAAAGCCTTCGCAAACACCAACATCCTCGTATCCGTCACCGTCCCCAACGGCGACATCCCGTCTCTAACCGACGCACGTAACGCCCGCCGTTGGGTTGACACCAACATTAAACCCTTCTACCCCGCCACCAAGATCCACTACATATGTGTCGGCACCGAGGTTCTCCACTGGGGCCCACAAAACCTTGTTGACAACCTTGTACCGGCTATGAAGGTGCTTCATTCGGCGCTGGTTAAGGAAGGGTTTGATGAGATTAAGATTTCTAGTCCGCATTCGTTGGGGATTCTTTTGTCGTCGGATCCGCCAAGTAATGCTTCTTTTCGACCCGGATGGGATGTGGGTAGTTTGGCTCCGATGCTTGAGTTTTTGAAGGAGACTAAATCTGGGTTTATGGTTAATCCGTATACGTATTTTGGGTATTCTCCGGCGAATGCTAATTTTTGTTTGTTTAAGCCTAACCCTGGGTTGTTCGATAAAGGCACTGGAATAACGTAAGTTATCTACACTAATACACTTGTTAATTTTTTTATTATTCAGGATAAATACATAATAAATAATTAAATAGAAAGCACTATTTAGGATTTGAATGTGTAGGATTTGGAATACACAAAGATTAGATAGATGTAAACAAGCCCAGAGGCTCGAGAGCTACTCGTGATCGGTTCGGTTAAAAGCTCGAACGAGCCGAGCCTTAACGAGCCCGAGCCCGAGCTCGAGAATGAAATAGAGCTCGTTTTGTTATCGAGCCCGAGCTCGAGCTCAAAGAAGTAGGCTTGAACCGAGCCGAGCTCGAGCTTCATAAAAACCTAACGAGCCGAGCTCGAGCCTGGTCAAGCTCGGGTTCGGCTCGGCTCGTTTACACCCCTAACAAAGATGACATATGCGAAAACTAAAGAACACGGGTTTTAATATGGTTCGATTTAAACTTACTTACACCGGCTACAACTAAAACAACTAGAATCTTTTTTTGCTTCTTTTATAGGTGATGAAAAATACAATGAGAGTTCGAGCTCGGCTCGATTCGAGCTTTGTTTCTAAAACTCGAGTTCGTCTCAGTTTGTGGGTAGATTCTTAAGTTTGAGCACAACTCGTTTATCATCTATTAATATTATACTTTATATTGATTGTAGGTATTAGTTAAGTTATTGCTTTATATTGATTGTATTTATTAAATTATTTTATTATAATTTTATAAGTAATAATAATTATTATATAAATATATATTTAGTATCTTAAAAAAATATATATAAATAATAACAAAGGCTCGTTTAGGCTAGAAGCTACCTCGAGCTCGATTCGAGCCATCTCGATTACGTTGCCCTTCGACGCCTCCACTCCAATGTGACCTTCCTATGTTTTGTTATAGAACACACCATTAACTATCAAAGTTTTTTTTTTTTAAACGATGAACTTCATGTATGGTGTTACCACACTCTCCAAATCGAAGAGCCCCACTTTGGCCAGGCTTTGTTGTCTTAACCGAGCCAACGTCAGGGAAACCATACTTACGGGTGCCACTTGACAGTCGTTGTGTCACCACAAGAGGGTCAACACAAGAGCAGCACTCTCTGGTGTAATTATCAAAGTATTATTAAGGAATTTTTTTTAATTTGGTGGATTTAACTTTGTTGGTTTATTTTACCATCATGATATCCATTGTTTTAAATCTGATAGATTTTTATATGTATGTATATTTATTTATTATTATAGGTACACAAATCAGTTTGATCAACTGATGGACGCCGTACACGCGTCCATGAAGAAGTTGGGTTACCCAGATGTGGAAATCGTTGTGGCGGAGACAGGGTGGCCGTCCGGCGGTGACCCGGCTAACGTGCACGCTAATTCGACAAATGCAGCAGCGTACATTAGTGGATTGATGAAGAGAGTTAACTCCGGTGAAGGAACGCCGTTAATGCCTAAACGGAAGTTTGAGACGTACATCTTTGCTTTGTTTAACGAGAACTTGAAAGGGCCGTCGTTGGATGAGAAGAACTTCGGGTTGTTTCGACCCGATTTCACTCAAGTGTACAACGTTGGGATAATGCACGCGTCGCAGGTGATTATTTTCTCCGACAAAGTTTGACTATTTTGAAAATTTCACATTTATTGATAACTTTGCGGTAACGTTAGGATTTACGTGGCACATGACATGTGAACACAGTAGCCGACACACAGAAAGTTGGATACCCATCTGCGCACGACTCTCGGATTAAAAACTTTTTTTATTCTGTTTTTATATTTGTAAAAACACTATACTATAACATAAAACATAGGGCCCGATAGAACATCGCGTCCGCAACACGGACTGACGGGGGATTGTCTTTGACAAGAACCCGATAGCGGCTAGCCATTTTTTTTTGAAATGTGACTTTCTATGTACAGGACCTAGAAAGACATGAAATGCAAATAGAGGGTATATCAAATGCCAAAAAGTGTTAAATAAAAACCGATAATTGACGTTAACATAATATTTTTGATGTCTTATTTAATTTGTTTTAACATATTATTAGGGGTGTAAACGAGCAAGGCCGAGCCCGAGCTCGGCTCGGTTCAAGCCTACTTTTTTGAGCTTGAGTTCGGCTCGCGAGTAAAACTCAAAGCTCGAGCTTGGCTCGAGTTGTTTTGTTTTGAGAACAACCTCAAACGAGCTAAAAGCTCAGCTCGAGCTCGCTTCAGTATTTGCTTAAACGAGCCAAAGTTCGGCTCGCCAATATTCATTATTATTATATTATTATATGTAAAAAAATATATTGCTTGGCCTCGTTTAGGCTCGCGATCCTAAACGAGCTTTGTATTTTAGGCTCGAGCTCGATAACTAAACAAGCTCTGTTTCACGCTCGAGCTCGTTAAAGCTCGGTTCGTTCGAGCTTTTAACCGAGCCCATAATAAGTAGCTATCGAGCCTCTGGGCTTGTTTAGACTTGCATTTGTTATTATTATTATTATTACTGTTTTAAACTGTATTTTTTCGCTATGGGTAAAATAGCTTAATTATTATCAGGTAACGACAAAGCTTTATGGCCTACAGAAAATTTTGCTTTTGGGGTAAAATTACAATATCTGAAACGTCCTTTGCATCCTCACGTGATCTTGTGATCTGTTGGGGTGTAAAATTACAATATCTGAAATATCTAGCTAAAAGTTGATGATATTGTTAATAAAATATTAAAAAGCACTTTTGAATTGTAATCCACCAATAGTTTTTTTTTTTAATAATTATATTATATTAAAAAAATTTGTAAACATTGAGATACCAATTTTATTTATTATTGATACGATACTGTATTTAAAATAAATTATTTTGTAATATCGTAACTATACCAACTACCGTGTCGTACCGATACCAATATTCATATGGTTTATTTCGTAGTATTGTAAGCTATGCCGGTAGTGAACCGATACCAACCTAACAATATTGGTATCAGTATTTTGTCGTTTCCAGTTTGAATAATATATTATTTATCACTGAACTTGTTTATTCTCTAATTGTTTGCGTTCTTGTAACTTAAAAAGAAAAGAATTCTAGACACATGTTTTTCAACATTTTGATTAAATGAAGAGTTGTATTCAAAATAAATAGGTGTTGATGTCCTTTGGGAGTTATTTTCAAAATAAATTAGTGCTAAACCTAATAGCAATGAAATAAATTATTTAATTGTAATTGTAATACATACATGTTTTTAGTGGCATCGCACGTGGGAATTCCCACTAGTAAATTATTCAAATGCTGTGATGATTGACGAATCTATCTATTGTACAGGCTCCTTCTCCGTCACCGATAGCAAGCGCCACCGCCGATGGACCATCTTCCTCGGCCGATGCACCATCATCCTCTGGTGGTCCGTTTGACGATGCTCCTTTCTTTAACAAAACTACACCTTTCACCAGCTCACCGGGCCAAGCACCACCAGGTTCTATCGCCGCTGGTCCTACTGTGAATGCTAACGTCCGTGATTCATCTTTAGGCACCACAAACCTGAATTTTGCTGCAAGGTTTGCCGCGATGATCATTTTAGTCACGACTTTATTTGTGTAGATTTAGATACCATTGTTTTGGAGTATGACGGCTTATCAGATAACATTACGGATGTAGTCATACTGACATGTAATGTTCATTTTTTGCCCGATTGAGTCATCACTATTTTGGGATATTGCATGTATTAATGTATCAATCAGATAGTTAAGTTATTTTATTTTAGTACGCGTAAATGCATTCGTCGTTAGCTTTTGTTCCAGTGTTTTAAGGCAACGAGTGATGTTTGTAAAACATGAATGATTAATATAAACCAGTTTTAAGGCAACGAGTGATGTTTGTAAAACATGAATGAATGATTAATATAAACCGAGTAACCGGTTCGGACGTTTGGTTAATTTTGCTGGTTATTTTCTCAGTTTTGCTTTAACAGATTATTACTTCAATCGGTTATTACTTTAACTGGTTCAGTTATTCACTTTAATCGTTTCGCTTAACAAGTAGTTATTTTCGGTTAATTAACCGGCTACTTTCAATAAAATGTTTGATTTTTCGGTTTATTTCTCCGATTAACCGGTACATTGGTTAAAAAGTGGTTAATAACCTGTTATTTCTAGAAAGAAATCCCTAATCGGTTACTAACCTACAGTTATTAACTGGTTACAGTTTAAGTTAATAATAACCGGTTACAATTATTTAACCAGTTATTTTGTGTACTTCTACTTTTCTCACTGCTACAGTGCTACTAACATGTAAAATGTTTATGGTTTAGTATGCACCTTCTGGTTTTTTATATTCCTTCCTCCTTTTATTATGTTACTACTGTCTTTTTGTTGTGTTCCATATATTTGCCAATGTAATTCATGAAAAAAGAAACATAATTAAATAACATCTTTGTATTATTTTTTACTTCAGTTTTCACCGTTTCACACTTAAAATTCATACCAAGGACATGGTGTGATGCTAAGGTGTCTCTCCTCTGTATTTTTTAGATGACACCGCAATTAAGAATGCACCAGAATTCCTGTTTTCCTTTTGCCAAAAGAAAAGAAACCGGAAAAATGCAATGTGAGACCAAAAAAAAAAACACAAACCGGTTCAGCAGCTTCATGCAATATCCTCGGTTCCAAAGACTTTAAAATTATCTTATGGTCTTAGCTCTAGTCGTCCTTTAAGGCGTAGCATTGAGGGGCCAGCTCAGCCAGCCACAAATAATCAATTCTAGTAACATTGCGCACATAAGTTGGGTGAATATCTGCAATCTGACCATTTGCCAAAACCCTGCCAATCATAAGCCAAGATTTAATACTCTTTCAAAGAAAACCTCAAGATAACAGTTAAGAAAATCTGAGATTTTAAGAAAACCCTGCCAATAAAGAAAAAGTGTGTCGTGTTTGGGTTCATGTTTCTGACATATTTTTCGGGTTCGTGTCAGGTTCAACCCGCAAACACGACCTAGTTGACACAGCTGCTATTCTAGTGTCGGTTTCTGCAAGTTTTATGGTAAAACACTTGTTTTTTATAAGGTTGTTAAAATGGTTATGGTGAGTCATTCATCACCTGTATGTACCATCAGGCTGCTTTAAGGCTGCATTCAGGAAATATGAAGCAGCAAGGCATCTGCGGAGCTGAAGCATGTCATCTCCACACGAAGATATCTTAAGTCCCATTCGTTCTACATTTTCCCGAATTTGACTACAAGAAACCAACAAATAATAATCATTCATCTTGACCAACTCGTAAAATATAGCATATTAAAACTTGGATACAACACTTTTTTGGGGATAATTTCTGTATATCCCACTCAAAACTCGCTATAATAGCATATTTACCCAACAAAAAGTTATAATATCATATATACTCATTTAAAAGTTTGACATGTATACTTTTTCCTAAACTCTATGAGTAGGGAGTGGATGGAGAAAGATATGGGTAAAATGCTCATATTATAAATTCAGCTAATCAAAATGAGTAAATATAAAATTTCAACTACTTTGAATGTGTCAATTTTATGTTAATTTTTTTGGTTGGGTGAATATGATATTAGACAAATTTCTTGGGGTATATATGAGATTTGCCCCTTTTTTCGGTTGTCGTAAAAATTCCAAACGGTATTATATGTGACTCAATTGTGTTTCTTTATTAGAGAATATAGCTATAGATGAGCATTAACGAACTTGTAAATGTCACGAGCATGCTTTAATGAGCGGTTATTAATGAAGTTATCCTTGCACCATTTCCTCAAATTCTTTTCAGCCTTCTCGTTACCATTCTCTGTCTTGTTCTTCTCCAAAAACTCAATAGAAGCACGATACACGTTAACTAACGTCAAATGGTCTCCCTCTGGGCTTGAGAAAGATTTGATAACAGTCCGTGACTGCCATAAAATACAAGTCAAGATCTTCGACTTGGTACAAATCCAACATAAGTGAAAATGGGAAGGCGGCGCATACCTCTTCTAACTTGTCACGAGGAACATAAAAGATGGATTCCACTGATAGCATCGAGACAACAATCAACATTTCTTCCAAACAATCAAACTGGCTGGCTAAGATTAATGCCTTTGAATCATTTGGTTCCAATGGAAGACGCGCCATTTGATGTCCAATTGGATCTGACAATTTCTTTTCGTCTGTCAATGCTCCTAACAAGTACAATAATTCCAGTGATCTGATCACCGCCATCCTGTATTCGTAAAAATAATTAGAGGCCTCACGCTCAGGATTTCTTAACTATTATTCCTATTGAAGGTTTGGGTCAACGTATGTCAGCGGTGGAGTACCGGTCAATCCTTAAGTACCGTTTGATGATCCCCATGTTCCCGAATGATGAAACTTGCCCAGTCTGCCGTAAAACATGCCTGGATAAATTCGGGGAGCATGCGTTACACTGTAGAGAGTTGCCGGGGTTTAAGTATCGCCATGACTTTGTGCGAGATGCGTTAATGGATATTCTCAGACGAGCAGGGATCTCGGCGAAGAAAGAGGCACCAGTTAGTTTTCTTACAGACCCGTCGGAGGGGAGATCCACCCTACGCCCAGCTGACGTGCTAGTTTTTGGTTGGGAGGGCGGGAAACATGCTTGTGTCGATCTCACAAGTGTATCCCCACTAGCAGGGTTCCGGGAAAATGGGTTTGTGACGGGGCAAGCGGTACTGAAAGCAGAGTCAAAGAAGGTGGACAAGCACGCGAAAGCTTGTGAGGATAATCAGCATGCCTTTGTCCCCCTGGCGTTTGACACGTTCGGCTCCTTGGCGCCGGAGGCAGTTCGGTTCTTGTCTAGAGTTCAGCGTGTGGTCCATAGCAACTTTTCGACCCCTCAGGGGCGGGGCTTTGTTTTTAGTAGATTAGGGTTTTCTATTCAGAAAGGGATGACAGCGCAGTTTGTTGCTCGTCTACCTGCTATCCTTATGTAATTTGCCCTGATGATTGGAATGAAATAAAAATATTATTTACAAAAAAAAAAAAAAAAATTAGTGTTTTTCCCTCGTCCACAAAGTATGCATTTCCCTCGTCCACAAAGTATGCATTTGGTCTTGAAGAAAAGGAACTAAAACTTTACCTGTCAGGTTTCTCCATGAAGTCAAACCTGATTATATCATCAACACCGAGAGCACTGAGTTGCAAAATAACATTTTAAAGATTGCATCGTTTGATCTCTGGCACTGTGGAATCATGAAGTCCCTCAAATCTGCTTTCGGGATAAAGACGATAGCATTTCCCAGGTCCTTCACGCCCTGCACGTCCACTGCAACATTACACAAAATATTAAAACTCAATCACATTCCAGTCATTTACACACACACACATAATTTAACGAGCCTTGCTTACCTTCTTTGAAGAGCTTGAGCTTTTGAAGTTTTAACAACAATCAAAGATTCAATCCCACTGTCAGGAGAGTAACTGCGCACTTTCACCAATCCAGGATCAATAACATACTTCACTCCTGGTATTGTTACTGATGTTTCAGCAATGTTTGTTGCCAGTATAACCTACCAATAACAACACACAAAGATCAACTTCATGATCAGATGACAAAGTACGTATATGTTTGATCACACAAAACACCGCATGTGTTTACCTTTCTGAATCCAGCTGGAGAAGGTGTGAAAACTTTCATTTGCTTCTCTGATGGAAGAGAAGAGAACAATGGATAAATTAAGAGTTTCTGATTGGCTTCAGGTAATTTCTTGAGATTTTCACGCACAAGACCCTCAATGGACTCTATCTCTTCTTGACCGGATAAAAATAGAAGTATATCACCAGGCCCTTCCTCCATATGTATCTTAAAAGACGGAAAAATGGTCAAGAGTCTAAAGTTTAGACAGGCATTTTATTTTAATAGAGCTCAATACGGAAAAAGAAAAGAAAAAAAAGAAAGAAGTCGAGCAATAACCTGAAATATGGTAACTAAAGCTGCATCCAAACAGTCCGTCTCAGGTTGCCCGGTGTAAAGGATATCCACAGGAAATTGCCGCCCAGTTACATGAACAGCTTTTGCACCACCAAAATACTCAGAGAAACCACGTGCATCCAAACTAGCAGACATGATAATTAACTTCAACAGATTTAACTTTCGAACCTCATTAGAACTTTGAGATCTCTTCTTTTGTACATCTTTAAGCAAACCTAGCAACACATCAGTTTGAACTGTCCTTTCATGAGCTTCATCAACGACTATAACCGAGTACCTTGAAAGCTTAGGGTCCAAAAGTGCCTCCCTGTGAACATATGAAGCGTAAATTATTTGAATACTATGCAAATAACAATAATATGTTATATGGTGTTAACTTTTAACAGGGCCGGTGATTAGTATGGGCAAGTAGGGCAATGGACCCAGGCCCAAAGTTCTTTAGGGCCCAGACTTTTTAAAAAATATACTATACTATATGTTTTTGCTATTGGGCCTTTAATTGGTAACCTAATTATTTTAATCAGACTTCATATTTGTGAATTGTGATTGACGTACTGAATACGTTAGAGACTTAGAGCGGGAATCGGAATAGATTATACATACGAAGCGACGATTGAGGAACAGGCAGCGCACACGGCACACACAAAGCAATCAGAAATCAAAGATTCAAATCCGGTCGGTTCAGTGATTCGGAATCGCGTTACAGGTTAGTTCCTTGTTCAGCAGCGACGATTTTGTTTATTGTCAAAAACGCAAGTGATTTATTGTCTATTTGTGTCTATTGTTAGCGACGATTTTTGTTTATTGTCAAAAACAGCCCACGAAATCAGTGATTTATTGTCTATTTGTGTCAAAAACAGGCCCACGAAATCAATGATTTATTGTCTAGTTTATGGTTGTAAATTGTTCAAGTGTGATTAGAAGTAATCGCTTTGTGCTCAAGTGTGATTCGGGTTGTAAATCAGTGATTTATTGTCTAGTTTATGGTTGTAAATCAGTGATTTATTGTCTAGTGTATTGTTGAAAATTGAAACTTTGAAGTTTGACCTTTCATATTTTTTTTTCTTTTCAGAAATATGCCTCCTAAATACAAACATTTTTCCGGTTGTCAAAAACGTAAAAGAAGGAAAATCGAGGAAGAAAAAAGAAGGTCTCAAGAAGGGGCAATACGCAAGTTCTTTCAAAAAGAACCACAAGAAAGACTCAATGGCTTAGCAATGATATCTATTGAAAACGACATATTAGAGACTATGGATTACGAAGACTTGATCGAAAGTTTTGCTTCCAGAAACGCTAGGAGAGCCGCACGATTCGCTTAAGTAGGTAAATTTAGATCATTTTGGTATAATACTTTTATTTTGATGATTGTTTTAACAATTAGTGTCATATAATAGTTTTTTTAGTATATGATTATTGTGTTTAAATTATATGGGCCCGATTTATTTTTAGTGGCTCCAGTCCCAAAACGTTTCGAGATTTCTCGGAGACGGCACTGACTTTTAATAACTTATATGTTAACCTCAATAGCAGACCGTCGGTCATGTACTTAATCTTGGTTGAAGTGGAAGTCATATCCTCAAACCTAATGGAGTAGCCAACTTTCTGGCCCAATTCGACATTACATTCTTCAGCTACACGTTTTGCAACAGTTACTGCAGCAACATGTCTTGGTTGAGTGATTCCAATTATTCCTCCATTCTGACAAAATCCTCCGTTATATAAATATTGGGGCAATTCTATCACAACAATATCCACAAAATGGAAATGTTAGCGTATGACCAAAATCATATTCTTGGTTTTAAATGGCATGAAGGGTTTAAAGTCTTGGAAACCGATGAACATAGCATTACAAGTCTGCATACCGTGGAACACATAAACATATGTACTTACGTGTTGTCTTCCCACTTCCGGTTTCACCGACAATTATCAAAGTATCATTTTTCCGAACCTCTTCTACAAGCCTTTTCTCAACTAAGCAAATTAATTAACAAATGATCAATAAGCAAAAGCATTCACGTCTACAGCATACAGTCGTAACCACACCAATAAAAGTTGAGCAATATATATATATATATATATACATGCATCAAGAGTACCCTTCTTAAAAGACAAACCCTTCTTCTTCCTCCTTCCTGTACGAAATAATATAACAAACCAAACCCTCATCTTGAAATATGCTTACAATTCCACAACAATCTCTACAAAAACATAACCAAGCTCCACAATCCACCTTCGAACAAAACTACAGAAACATAAGCAGCCTCCTTCTCTCCGCAACCAGATCAAGGACACCCCGTAACGGCATACAACTTCACGCTCACATAATCAAACTAGGGCTCCAAACAATCCCACTCATTTCCCACTATTTAATCAACTTCTACTCCAAAACCCAGCTTCCGATCGACTCACAACAAGTTTTCCAACAAACCCACATCAAATCATCAACCACTTGGAGTTCTGTTATCTCATCTTTCGCCCAGAACGAACTCCCGGTTCTTGCGTTACAGTATTTTAAAGAAATGATTGCTTTTGGTGTTCGTCCTGATGATCATATATTTCCCAGTGCTACTAAAGCGGCTGCGATTCTTTCAAGTTATGATGTGGGACGGTGTGTGCATTGTTACGCGATTCTTTCAAGTTATGATGTGGGACGGTGTGTGCATTCTTTCAAGTTATGATGGTGATGTGTTTGTTGCGAGTTCTTTGGTGGATATGTATGCGAAATGTGGGAGAATTGGAGATGCACGTAAGGTGTTTGATGAAATGCCTGTGAGGAATGTGGTGTCTTGGAGTGGGATGATTTATGGGTATGCTCAGTTGGGGGAGAATGAAGAGGCTTTGTGGTTGTTTAAACAAGCTTTGTTTGATAGATTTGAGGTTAATGATTTTACATTTACGAGTGTTATTAGAGTTTGCGGTAACACAACGCTTCTCGGGTTGGGAAAACTGTTACACGGATTGTGTTTAAAACTGAGCTTTGGTTCGTCTAGCTTTGTCGGGAGTTCTTTGATTTCCATGTATTCCAAGTGTGGAGTTATCGAGTTGGCTTATAATGTTTTCGATGAGATACCCGTTAGGAATTTATGCATGTGGAATGCGATGCTAATGGCGTGTGCTCAACATTCGCATACTAATAACGTATTTGATTTATTTAATCAAATGGAATCCAGTAACATGAAACCGAATTTCATAACATTTTTAGGCATTCTTTATTCATGTAGTCATTCAGGGTTAGTAGAAAAGGGTAAGCATTATTTCAACCTAATGAAACAATACGGGATCGAACCGAGTGATCAACATTACGCGTCTATGGTGGATATACTCAGACGCGCTAACAAAGTACAAGAAGCGCTCGCGATAATAGAAGAAATGCCAATGCAGCCTACAGAATGCGTATGGGGCGCGTTGTTGACCGGATGTAGACTTCACGGACGTACCGAACTAGCAGCGTATGCCGCTGACAAAGTTTTTGAATTAGGCTCGGTGGGGTCGGTGTCACACCCCGACTTTCCACGTGTCACCGGTGGGCCCGGTGGGGAGTATCGTGACGTAGTTGATATCATCATAGTCAAACAACACAATATATAAATGCACAGCGGAAGCAAAAGGTAAATATATTACAATCCGAATATAAAGTAATATCAAAGTATTACAACGGAAAGTAAAGGATCCACAGGCGGATCTTAAAATATAAACATTGTTCAACAGACTTTAGACGCCTAAAACTTGCAAGATTCCTTATTAACGTCCTGGGCAGCTTCCAGCCTATTACGTACTTGTACCTGTCACTTAGACTTTTGGAAAATACGTCAGTTTTCACTGGTAAATACACTCAACCGACTCATTTGAAAATGTTTATGAAAATTTGTTTAGGTGCACAAGGCACGAAAATATTTCGACACTTTGATTAAAATGCACAAGTTATACTTGGGACAAACTATATTTCATGTTATCAGTTTTACATAACTTGCTCTACATACGGGGCCCGGATCTATGCCGGTTCATGATTAACCGACACACCACTATTCCCCTATTGGGAATCCCTTATTGGGTAAAATAAATTAATAAACATATGGCATCTGTCAGGTGTATGCCTACACCCCGTGCTTAGGTCGTGGCCATTGCATTTAATGAGTCAAGGATATCCAGGACACGGTCACATTAATCCCCAATGTTTCAGTCAAGCAATACGAATTAAAACAGGTTATTTGGATTTCCTGACTTATTGGTCTTTGAATCCCATACCTGACCATGCGGTATTT
>JARYGA010007616.1:0-31211 GCA_030545235.1 Helianthus tuberosus
CCATAGTCTTCATAATTCAAACTAACCACATGCGCAACAAACAGTGCATGTGTGGATTTACCAAGAAATGAAACAACCAATTAAATATCCGCGATTATGAAAGAACTCCTCATGATGACCATTAGGAGAGTAGAAATGCAAAAGTCCATTTACTATGTGCAGAGGTCTGAATTTTAACAAAAGGAATTTAAGAATTTTATCTGGAAATTTTGTGTGATAACCGTTGTTAAGTGACATTACCAGGGAATGTCGAATAAAATGAAATAGGGGGATTGTAAAGGTATGTGACTTCTTTTGCAGCGTCAAGAATTGGATTAGACTATGCACCGATTGTTGTGAAATCTTGTTCTATCGTACCTCAGCAAGATTCATGTTGTTTGTAGGATCACGTGGCCAAGTGCTGCTTTTTGATTAGTAGTTCTTCCACTGACGGGATTCGTATTGGTGTCGTCATGCCCAATTATATTTTCCAAAGGTCTTGCCTTGAAAGTCGTGTGTGATATACTTCGATGTCTGTGGACGTATAATTTAAGTTTCATGTGTTTTCTTGTGCACTAGCACAACTTTACATGCTTCTTACTTGCGTTAATAGTTTATGGTAACGCATTGGAAATTCTTATACTTTTGATGGCGTCCCAACTTAAAGGGTTTCCATTGTTTATAATGTCGCACGAGTTACGAGGTAGATGATCAAACAAAATAATGTTTGATATCGGAATTATAGATATATGCAAGAGATTCCTGATAAAGAAATCTAGAATTATTATTGACACTTATGTTCGTGATTTATTTTAAATTGTCAATCGTTATGGCTTTTGGAATTCCTTATAGATATACATATCTATATAATCATACATACCATTCATAAGGTCAATGTATTTAACATATTGATTTTTCCAAAAACAACTCAGACATTAGGTCATGGTACTATTTAGGGAATTTTGTCACTTGTTTGACATATTATACTCCTTCTTACCCGGTTCTAGCCGGAGAGATAACCTCATCTTGCCCGGTTCTCGCCGGAGAGTTAATTATTATGTTTCCCATAAATAGTATTTTTCAAGATTTTAAAAGTGGCTCTTTTATTAAGGCTTTTATCCCGAATCAAGGAAATTTGTATTCCCATAACATATCTTATTCTAGACCAAGTAGTATCAACAAACATAAATTAACAGCAATTAAGTGTTATTGCTTATTTATCGTACTTTGCAATGTTCTAATCATTATTCTTACGGCATACCAATATCTATCATATTATACTAATACAAGTAATTAGCTTATCTTGAAGCTCATATTAAGGCATCTTTCCTAAGTTCAAGTCTAAATACTATCCTTAGTGCTACCAGAAAATATCAAGTTCCTAACTCTTTGTTTAAACTTAGGTATTTTATTACAACACCTAATTGCTTAAACAAGTGGCTTTGATACCACTTCTGTCACGACCCCCGACCCCACCCTGGACAGAATCGGGAGCCGCGAACCATTTCAATGGTACCGGTGGTTATTTAGAAAAGTAGTGCAGCGGAAATTTCATCAGGACCGTGAGTTAGGAAAAATATCAGAGTTTAGAAAACGCCGGATTTTATTTATTAAATAGATGGGATAAAACCATGTTTTGAAAGGTAGCTTTAATACGGGATAAACCTGAATACATAAAACAACTTTTCTTAATTTAATTTAATTGATAAATTAAGCCACTTCTGTAAGCCTTTTGGTGCCGTATCCAACTCTTATTCCGATCTACTGTAATTACGTGAAAAGCGTTTTAAAAACATTTGGTCAGCAGGAAATACTGGTGAGTTCATTCAGTTTGTACAAACATGACACATTGTTATAGATTACAACATAAGAACGATTACAATGGCTACTATCTTATTGTTATCTGGCGCCGTGTCACACCCTGGTGACGATGGTCATACCACTATTGGGTCATTTCACCCAAGTAGTGATGATTATCACAGTTAGGTTTGTTTACCAAACCGTGAGAAATTAGTAATGTGCACAATACCCCACTTGCCAGTGATTCAAGATAACCACGACTTAATCCCTGTAACTATAACTTTTGAAAATAATTTAAGTATTGTAAAACATTGTTGATAAAAAGAGAATGACTCACCTTGTTAGCATATAGTCTTGATTAAACAAGCATCTACTTTACAGTTTTGAATCTTCTGATGATTAAGCATCTTGTTTGATTGTAAGTGTATAGTTTGGAGTTTTCTGATAGTTAAACATATGGTTTAACAGAGTGGAATACGTTTAGGTGTAAAACCATATCAAACCTAACGATGGTCACGAGATCAGGACCTTAACGAAATTCCCAAAGTATAGTGTTTGTATAGACAGTGCTTTGGCATCCGTTTCAGAATCTTAACGAAATTCACAAAGTATAGTCTTTGGCATTCGTTAGTTGGTTCCCGAATCGATCGGACATAATATCGCATCGGTGATTATTGGTTAGAACACCAACGTATAGAGAGAGAAGAATAAAAGAAATGATCAAAGAAAAATGAATCATAAGCTTCCTATTTATAGGTAGGAAATATGAAATTTCTAGGAAATTTCATATAGCTTTTCTAGGAAGTTACCTATACATTTTCTAAAAAGCTTCCTACCCATACATATATCTTCTTATACATTCCTTGCACCTTCCTATGATATTTTCTATCTCATATATATTTATTTTCATGTATATCTATTTAGGTGTTTAATTTACTTACTTAATTAATCTCGCTTAGCTTAATTAATCTCGCTTAGCTTAATTAATCTTGCTTAACTGATTAATTAATCATACTTAACGTAATTAATCATACTTAACTGATTAATTAATCTTACTTAGCCGATTAAGTTTAACTTATCTATTAAGTTTTCTTAACCGCTAAGTTATCTTAACTACTAAGTTTACTTAACCACTAAGTTTTCCTTAACTATTAAGTTTACTTAATCGCTAAGTATTCTAGCTTAGTAGTTCCCTGGTTACAAGTTCTAATTTCTAGCTACAATGGAACTCGTATTAGTGTATTACTCAATTCAACTTTAACGATAATCACGAGATCAAAACTCACAACGAATGACAAAGTATAGCCGTATACAGGCAGCACTTAAACATCCGTTGGATCAGTTTCAATCAATCGGATATAGTACCGTGACCGTGATTAGAGTTATTACCCTGATAACGAGCAGAGTTTCGGGTTTTAGAGTATAATACCCGAGCTATTACTTTGCTATAATAGAAGCTAAAAGAAGAAAAGAATTGAGCGACTTTCAACTGAACTCGAACTCCTTATTTAGAGGGCTGGAAATGGGGCGTGTCGCAGCCCGCGTAAACTCGAAGGAACATCTACGCGGCCCGCGAGGAAGTCTAGGTCGGCTGAGTCATCAGAGGTTTCGACATGTGTCATGCCACGTGGCCTTGATCGTTATCCGGTAGTTTGCATTGCTGTCGCGGCCCGCGTAAGCTTGGCTTAACTCTTACGCGGCCCGCGAGCGAACCAAAAATCTTGTTTTTCTTGATTTCTCCAAGCACAAAGGTATTTCGGGTCCGTTTCTCACACTCGGGGTGTATTTAGGAGCGTTTAGGGTTACCTGAAGGGTGCTAGGAGAGTCGTTACATAGCATGTCTATGATAGATGTATAATGTTATATATTGTTATATAGTGTCATATAGTGTTACATAGTGTTATATGGTTTTATATGTTGTTACATAGTGTTATACGGTGTTTATATGGTGTTATATAGTGTTATAATATATTTCTCACACTTCTGAATTAATGTACACTATCCCTACCCATGTATTACTTATTGTATGATTTTAACTAAGATGTTAATCATAAAATTATAATATAAATAACTTTCTCGAGCCCGGAAAATCACGGGTGTAACCTAGTAAGTTATATAGAAACCCAAGAAAAGAAAAGAAAAGGCTGGATTTAAAATATATTTATAAAAATTGAAGTTTATTAAAAATGTTTGAGATTCAAAATGTTGGTGAACTAACTTTTGTTAAGTTTAAAATCAAGTCATTGGATATAAATATATATAGTCCTTTTCCCTTCTATACATATTTAACATCCTAGAATGATATTTTTTCACAAAAAATTAATCTGCATAATTTATGTAATGTATTAGCGAGAAGATTTATAAATACGGCTTTAAACTGTAATAGTGCATGACTGTTGTACGAATATACAAGGTATGAGACTTGTCCCACATCGGTTGTATGGGCAACAAATGTAGGGTTTATAACCCAAATGACACCATCTCCCACTAGGCTAGTCTTTTGAGACTAGTTCTACCATTTGGGTTGTAACAATGGTATTAGAGACAGACTCATTTGTTGCCCACGGAGGAAGCCGTTTCAACCAACGAGAATGTTGACCTTCCCAACGAGGACGTTGGTCCTTAAGAAAGGTCGATTGTTATGGACTGAATCCATTGCAAGGTATGAGACTTGTCATAGGGACCCCTATATGTGCCGCTACGACTGGGGGTTTTGGTATTACACTTGTGTGGTGTAGTGGGCAATGACTGTATGTGATGTAACTCAAGCCAAGGGGCCATGTGTTATGTGTTGGGGGTGACATATAGTCATTATTGAAATATATACTGGTATCGTTGCACGTAGTCCCAAACTTGCAATAGTCTGGTAGAACTTGATATCCCATGTTTGTGTGATCTGTGGTAGTTTTGTAACATCGGACTAGGTTTAGTTTGATTAGATATTGTACTTCAAGTACATAGAGCTTTGTACAATAGTTTGCTATAAAAAAACAAGCATTTTTTATAAGATGTGTAAACTATGTCATTCAACATCCTTATCAGGTGAGATGTATTAAAAGTATTTTACATTTGCCCTTTTTGCACTTCAGTGCACATTTAACTTCGTTGAACAACAAAATCAATCTTTATATTTAATTAAACTATTGAGTAGATTTCACTCTAATATTTCCCACAAAAAAAAAAAGAAAAATACCGGGAACTAAACTATGCAGAGGTGCACAAATCGTGTTTTTTATTCATAGCGGTTCCGGGTATGAAACCGAGTTTGGGTATGATCGGGTTACCTCGTTCAGGTAACGAGTATTGTAACTAGATATTAATATCCGGTTTTAAAAATAAAACTATTATTTTACACAAAAAAAAATCATTTGAAAATTAATTTTGGTTTGTCTTTTGTAAAAGTAATTAAAATAAATTATAATAACATAAATTCACTTAACTATAAATTTACTTTATAACATGCATTTATAAATAAAAGTTAAATATAAAAGTGTTATGGTCATAAAGTATAGGGATCTGAAATGTAATTGTTGAATAGAATAGCACTTTTTTAATAATGATTAGTTTGTTAATCTTATTACTTAAACTCAGCAACCTATTGGACTCAGCAACAAAATGGATTCAGAAACTGACTGATTTGTGAATTATCTCCCACTTCTCTGTATTCTTCATTTCTTCTCCCGTTCTTCTTCTTGAGTTCTTGATTACCATTTTTGCTCATAACAAATAGTTGTAAAGTAAACATAAGCAAATACTTTAAATTTCAGGTATTATATTAGGCTTTAAAAAACTGATATCAGGTATATGTATAATCGGGTTGGGTATAAAAAAACTAGTCTATGAGGTATAAAAAACTAGTTTCGGTTACGCGTTCTAGCATGGCCGGCCCTAGGAGTGGGCGGGGAGGACCACCGGCCAAGACCCGATATTTTGAGGGGCACGTTTTTTAAGAAAAAAACCCGATATGTATATGTAATATATTTTTTTAATCGGGTACATCTATACAAACACCAACATAGGCCTCATTATAAAACTATTATTATGGTTTAGATTAGTTATTAACCTCTTTGGCATTAGGTTTAGACCTTTAGGGGCTGTTTGTTTTTACTTATTTTGTCTGCATAGACACTATGTCTGCAGGCGGGCAGACATAGTGCCTTGAAGCTTGTTTGTTTTTTTTTTTAAAACAGATCTTCATATGGCTTCTTTCATCTTAAAAAAAAAGCTATAGAACTTTGCTTCATACATCTTCACAAAACCCTTCTTCTTCTTCTTCTTCTTCTTCTTCTTCCCTCTTCTTCCCTGCCACCCTTCTTAACATGACTCACCACCACCACCACCACTGCACCACCACCACCAACCATCGCCGCACCACCACCACCACCAACCACCGCCGCACCACCACCAACCACCGCCGCACCACCACCACAACCAACACCACCAACCACCGCTGCACCACCACCACTGCACCACCACCACCACCACCAACCACCGCTGCACCACCACCACCAACCACCACCACTGCACCACCACCACCACCAACCACTGCTGCACCACCACCACCAACCACCACCACTGCACCACCACCACCACCAACCACCGCTGCACCACCACCACCAACCACCACCACTGCACCACCACCACCACCAACCACCGCTGCACCACCACCACCAACCACCGCCGCACCACCACCACAACCACCGCCGGCAACACACCGAACAACCACCTCCACCACCGAATCCGTCACACAACTTCATTCTTATATTTGCATAAAGAAAGTTTGTGCAGACATTATCAATTTATAAAAACAAACAGGCTTATATTTTCAGCTTGCAGATCTTCAGACCACATCTTCAGTTGCAGACATGAAAACAGATGAAATCAGCTTGCAGACAGTTTATGTCTGCAAAAACAAACAGCACCTTAGTGAGCTAAATACCCAATTTCGTTAAGGACTAAGGGCACATTTTTTTGTGCTCGAACAGGGTACATGAATTCTCAGGGCCGGCCGGTTCTAGGCTTAAAATGTGTAACCTAGCTATAGCCTACGGGTATTGTCTGGTTTGGTTTGGTTTGGTTTTGGTTTTGATTTCGGTTTCAGTTTCAGTTATTGAATACCCGGTTATAAAAAAAAAAGGTTGGTTTTGGGGAATTGGGACCGGGTACGGTTCGGTACACGGTTTTTTTATTTATTTATTTACTTGTGCACCATTGAAACTATGTATGCGTCTTTACTGTTTTAATATATTTTTTATTGTTTGATGATATAGTTCGGCCTTTGGAGATCCTAAAGGACCTATATAAAGGCTCATTCATGTAGGCCCAGGAAAGGAGTAAACTGGGCTTTATATTCGGTTCACAAACAACCCAACAATGAAGTCGAAACAATCTCATGATTCACATCAACATTTAGTAACTTGTGACTTTTTTTTTTAAACTTAACTATTATTCACACAGCTACACGACCAAAACAGCCGAGCAACCAAACGCCCCAAAAAGCAGCCGAACCCGATTAAAAACCAATCATATACATAGGATACTTACACCACTCACTCCAAATAAGATCCGGCCACTTAGACCTATATTTCAACCAGATAAAACCGTAAGACTTTATAGAACCAATAATTTCTTCTCTTTTCGGTCTTCTACCTTGAAATGCCATTTCGTTCCTGTGACTTGCTTTGCTTTTTTGAAAGGGCCATTTTCGTCAACGAACACTTGATACTTAATTACGACCACTAATGAATAAGATCAGAAGTCAGATCCCTTTAATAACATGAAAACACCTTTAATGAATAAGATCAAGGAGCAAAATAGAAAGACATGCCTAATTGTACATTAAGACGGTAATTCAACCGTGCATATTCCAATGCCTTCTTATTTTCGAACATTGTAAACAGTACTAAACATATTAATTGGTACGTAGGTATCGACTCAAGCAATTCATTTTTCAGCCCTAGAAGAGATTCGTGCTCTCAGAGGATTTTTCATAACGACAGCCTGATCATCATTCTCCGAAAGGTCAACACTATAACCCTCAGGAACCGTCCAATGGAAATACCAAATCAAATTCGCAACAAAATACTCCAAATGAAGAAAAGCCAAACTAGAACCCGGACATATCCTTCTTCCGGCACCAAAAGGCATCATTTTTATCTCTTTGCTTCCAGTTATATCAAACACATCGTCATTCACCAAGAACCTCTCTGGCTTAAACTCCATTGGTTCATCCCAGACCTTAGGGTCCCAACTCATCTCAGGAACCGTGCAAATGACCGTGGCACCCTCAGGGATCGTGTAACCTTCCACTTCCACCTCTTTCCTTACCCTATGGGGTAGCGGAAAATGAACCGGTGGGTGTCTCCTTAGCGCTTCCAAAACCACCGCTTTCAGGTACCGCATTTTCTGTAGATCCTCTTCGTTTATAACCGATTCTGGCTCCACATCCACCCCTTTTTGTGGCGGTCGAGGTGGTTGTCCCACGACTGTGACGATCTCATCATAGAGCTTGCTCTGAATGTGAGGATGCTTCACTAGATTAGCCATGATCCATAGTAGAGCACTCGCGGTTGAGTCTGTCCCACCGGTAACGAACTCACTAGACAAGTTAACCATCTCCTTGTCAGTGAGCTTTCCACCCTTTCTATTATCAATTTCATCTTTGGGAAGCTGTAGATTCGCCAAAGTGTCAACATAAGCCACGACTCCATGCTCATCCAAGCAATCCGACTCTAGTCTAGACTTGATAATCGGAAGCAACATTTGTTCTCTATCATCACGCAATTTATCGAACTCTTTCCATAAGTTCCGAAACAATATCCTCCCCAACCTCCCAGGGAACCAACTGAGCTTACCTGAAACAACTACCGACACGATCTCACGTTGTACATTAATGAACTCATTAACTCGCCTCTCGTCAAACTTGTCTCCAAAGCACATCACCACCGACAAGCGGAATAAAACGTAATAAAAATGATCAAACACTTCAACTCCTGCAGCATCATCCTGTTCTTCTAACAGACGACTAATTAACATATGAAAAGCCCACTTGCGAGCCCATGAATATGACTTGATGCGGGTAGGGTGCATGATTTCAGTTGCGAGATTTCGCCTGAGGAGCCGCCAAGTAGGGCCGTAGGAGGAAGTGCCAATGTTGAAGTTTAGGAAGAACTTTGGGCGATCGGAGGAGACTGCACCTTGTGTAACAAGAACTTCATGGGCGAGTGAACGGCTGCTGATGAAGATGGAAGGTACGGGTACCAAAGCGGTGTAAAGAGTGAAGATGGGTCCGTACCGGGTTCTGAGATTAATGAATACGGGCTTGGAGGTTAGCTGTAGGAAGGTGGAGTGAAGGAGTGATGGTCCTGGTGGTAGTTTGTTGTGGTATCTCCGGCGGAATAGTGTGGATCGGATGATGGTTGCTGCGATGCAGAGGGAAAGAACCATTAAGAACCCGATCTCCATGGTTGACAAACGAAGCTGATCGTCGGCTCAGGGTATTATCATACATATGAAGTTTAAATTTTAAAGAAATTGTGTGTCGGATTGGTGAATGATGATGGAGACCGGAGAGTTTACTTATTATTTTTTTTTCTATATATCCATACATATAGATCTATAATATTTTCTTTCATTCTCAGAATCTCACCCATAATATTTTCTACCAAAATTATTCTTTGATGACAAGTACGTATGTATGGAACAAAATAATCTGTCCATTGAGCAATCATGATATACATATAAAACCATGTAGTTTTGTGTATTTGCAATATATATTTAATATTTTTATACTCACTTATTGTGTCGTTTTGTAACAAATTGAAGCACGAATTAACTGCTAAAACAAATCACGTTTCTTACTATATTTGTGATTTTTTTTAATTTTATTTATTCATACATATGTAGTAACACAATTATGATTCTAATTACTAAATCAGTGTCACATATGAATCTAAGGAATAACTAAGGCTTGGTCTATTCGCACACGGCATTAGTCTTTTTGCACACTCGAAGCACCCCGCTTTGAGTGTGCAAAAAGACAAAAAGTGTTGGCTGTAATTTGTGTTGTTTTTTTTTTGAAATAGGTGGGATGTGGGTTAGTTTGGTAGTGTTTTTTGGAGGAAAAAATTGTATTTGAGTTTTATAATACGTTGTTTTATAATTACGTTTTTTTACGTCATTATTTTTATAGAACGTATATAATATAAGTGCGTCTTTATAAACAGTTAACCTAGTTTATTTTGTTAAATTAAACGAACACGTTAAATAAATTGTACAGAAAGCCATAAGAATTAAACGTAAACAATCCAAAACCAACGTGATGTAAATATATATCAGTTTGTACATACAAAACAAAAATGTACAACTGACTACATAATACATAACAAAACACTATACAAACAAACTAAGGTACTAATCCTCGTGCGGTGGGGACGGTGGGAGGGGAAGTGGAGGCAACCCAGCGACCTCTCGTAGAGAAACGAGCGTCTCGATGATCCAGTCCTGGCGTGCGGCCTGGCGTCTCAGGCGCCGGTCGAAGTCCCGAGCCACCTCACGCGCTACCGGAGGCAGGTCAGCGTAAACGTGCTGCGGGTACTGTGGCGGCTCCGGAGCTGGCTGAACTGGTGGTACCAGGATCTCCTCGATATGCTCCTCCTGAGCCGGATCCTCTAATACAGGCTCAGGCTGAGCCTGAGCCTGAGCCTCAGCCTCAGCCTGAGGCTGGCCTGGGAACTCATCGAGTCCCAGAGCCTGTAGCTGAGCCTGCCGAGCGGCCGCCTGCTCAGCAGGAGGGGCCAACACTCCAGGCCTCAACTCAATAACAACCGGGATGACCTCCGGCACCGGCTCCGGCTGCCAAATCTGCCCGTCCATGCCCCTAAACCTCAGACCAACATCAAAGCGACGGGTGATCTGCATGCTAGAAACTGACGCGCGGCCCAACCTGGTAGACGGGACCGGATCGGACAACAGCGGATCTCCCTCGAGCACGATCCCGAGCGAGCGTGCGATGGCGGTGATGAATGAGCCAGTGTGCACCCACCCGCGGAGCTGCCGGTGGTATGCGGTGGCAAAGTAATCTGCCAGGCAGGCTGCTAGACTGCAGGGCTGGCCCCGCAGTAGGCAGTATAGAAAGAAAAGGTCACTGAGGTTGACCTTCTCCCTGCTGGCACCCCGCGGCACGATAGTTGCCGCGATAACATGCTGCAAGTATCGGAACAAGGGGTCTCTAATGGAGGTGGCCTTTTGCCAGGATCTCCCAAAGGGTCTAATGGAAATGGACCTCCAGAAACTGATAAGCGTCTGCCTGTCCATCATCGTAACCGCCTGCGTATATAAATCAGTATCAAGCTCGGCCTCTGTGTACAAACCTGTATAAACAAATAATATTAAATAAACAAATGATATTAAATAAACAAATAACATTAAATAAACAAATAACATTAAATAAATAAATAATAATAATAAACAAATAATATTAAATAAACAAATAACATTAAATAAACAAATGATATTAAATATAAAATAATAAATAATATTATTTAAACAAACCTGTATGTACAACAAACTGCCGCACACTCATCTGAAACTCCTGACCGGCGAGACGGAATGTAACCTCGTGGACTGGAAAATCCGGGTCCTCGACGTAATCCGCCGGATGCGGCGCGTATGTAAACGTGGAAAGAAACTCCCACGTAACCTCAGGATACGAGTCCTCCATCGCTAACTCAAATAGGCGCGACCAAGGAGTATCTTGTCCAACTATCTCACGCGCCCGCGCGGCCTCTCCCACGGTCTCCAGCAGGCCCCAGTCTATCCCTACATGCTCCCCAATGGGGATGGCGCGCAACCTCGCGCATCTCCCCCTCGCCCGTGACGCCGCCGGAAACTGCAGGTACGGACATGCCGGCTCTCCCTGCTCTCCCACATCTCCCTCAGCCTCCATATGCTCAATCTCGTCATCAGAAGAATCCATCCCTGCACGTTGATAAGATAATATTAAATATAAAATAATAAACAAATAATATTATTTATAAAATTTAAATAATAAACAAATAATATTATTTATAAAATTTAAATAATAAACAAATAATATTAAATATAATTTAAATAATAAACAAACAATATTAAACAAATAATATTAAACAAATAATATTAAAAAAAAAATAAACATGAACTAAAGCGCCGCGCTTTGGCCTCGGCGCGGCGCTTTGGTTCTTCGTGATGAAGAACAGCCCCCCCCCAATCGATCCAAACGCCCAAATCAATCAAATATCAAACATTTACAGTTAAAGAAAACGACTAAGGGTGTTCGATTTACCTTTTTAGCGGTCGAAAGATTGAAAACGAAGATATCCGGATCGAAGTGTGTGTAATCGCACCTTGTGTGTGTGTTTTGTGTGTTGTGTTGAAGTGGGGGAGAAGCTGCCCCGCTTCAGGTATAGCGAGGGACCAAAGCGCCCCGCTTTGGCCATAGCGGGGCGCTTCAAGGGTAAAGCGGGGCGCTTTGGTCATAGCGGGGCGTTTAAGGCCTTTTTTTATTTTTTTTAAATTGTTTTTAATTCACAAACGCGTCGATAATAGTCTAAATTTTACGTTTTTTCCATTATACTTCATTTTTTATTATATATGGACTATACTGCAAGTTCCGGATCAAATCGGTTACGTGTGATGTCTTATTCCGTTATATCGTATCATTTTGGTTTGAAACCACAAGTACTCCTGTGAGAGGTGTTATGTGTATCAGCCGCCTACCGCACATGAACATGACGTATTTTTTCATTAATTGTAGTATTATGATGTATATGGTCATTTTGGGTCGTATAAGTGCGTATTGAACGTGATGTAACGCATATATTGAACAAGCACAAACGTGATTATTATTAAACACATTTAACCTACATCGTGAACATATGGGGTTACATTAAGGTCAGGGGCACGATACATAAGCATTTCGTACGCGTTGATCTGATCCCGGTACAATGTATGCCAGGCTGCTGCCCGATCTGTTCTGTGTGCTGTCCAGAGTGGGTTTGGGGGAGGCATTGGATAACAACCTCTAAGCTCTACATGTATGAAATGCCCATGGTCGACGAACACAACCGCAACCACCAGGTGAGGTTCCTCAGCTTCGTTTGGCCCACCCAGCAGAGGGAAAATTGTACAGCTCCCACGCATGTCGAAGCTGTGAACAATCACACCGTATCGTTGGGCAATAAGAAACCCCGTCTCAGGCATCGTCATGTAATTTTCGATATCTGCTCGTCCCACCCCCTTGAAATTGATCCGTCTAAGCAGCGCATCATAATGTCCTATGTTTTCCGGATCGAAAAACTGCCTCCAAAGCGATTCGTTCCTACGTAACTCCTTTATAAGTTGTTTCCGGATCATCAAATATGAATTCTGTTTCACTCCTAACCCAACAGCCACCGATCGAAACCCACAATGACCATCTGGTTTCACGTCCTTTATTCTAACGATGTATGGATGGATCACTTCGGGAATCTGAGATGCGTAGTGGCGGATCGCTATATCCGTCTTAGGACCGAGCTTGATCATCGGGAAATCAGGGTGCAGGTTGATCGGTTTGGTATTCTTTTGTCTTCTAGAATCTTCGAGTGATATGTACGAGCTGTGACGGGGAAGATCATCTGAGGCCTCGACCCAAGTTTCTTCCGACGGAATGTAGGAGCTTTTTCTAGCGGCTTCAACCTTTCTTTCGTCCTGCGTTTTCAATGTTGGGCGACCACGAGTTTTCTTCAGAACAGCAGGAGGTTTTTTGTTATTGTTCCCTGGATTGAGGATTTGCTGAAACTTTTCAAAGAAGCTCCTTTTCACTTGAGGGGGTGTTGGATCGATCTTTTGTTTCAATTTTTCAAATTCCGCGTCTACATCGATATCCTCTATGTTTTTCTTTGCAGGCTTGAAGTTAAGCTTCTTCCAGAACACGTCTATGTGTGTGATCCGGAGTTGCTGACCTGTGGATGAAAACAAATTAGGTGGCAGAATCATAACGAGAAAGGTCAAAGATATTAATTACCTTTATTTTCCAACTTTTCCAAACGACAGGCACATGGCAAACCACAGCTGGTAAAAAGTTGGCAACCACAGCTTGCACCGTAGGCTCTCAACCCGTCTTCCTTACGTTTTAGTTCCCTACTCAAAAGCTCAATCGCATATATTGAAACCTTTCTGAGAATATATGCATGGGCTGCTTCTTGTGGTGCGTCATCACTTTTCGGAGGCTTGTTTCAAAGCTTGTACTAATCTCGGTGTATTGTCTATCAACAACATGATCAACATACAGTACAAGTTTATCCAGTGTGTTGCGATGACTTGGAAAGTGACTTTTTAGTGTTGCATGCATGCCCTCAACCCTGTTGGTCGTAGTTTGGTGAAAGTTGATAGTTTTGTTAATCCAGCATGATACAAACTATTCACGGTACGGATCCAACCAGGATTTCTTCATATAATCAAAAACCTCTAAAATTACAAAAAACGTAAATAGTCAGTTTTTGTTATTATATAAAATTTGAACATAATTATGTAAGAAATACCTACGTTCACGGTCATCTTCTTTCAGCTGTGCTTCAAAGTTTTCCAAGTTATACCTGTATATTTCCTCGGTCGTAGACTCGCACAATAACCAAAAACTACGTACGAATTCTTTCCAATCCTTGTCAGAGAATTTCTTCTTGCTGTTCTTATTAATATTTTGTTGAATATGGAACCGACAAAGATACTTATGCGCTTTTGGAAAAACTTGTTCACACGCGTTCATCAGCGCAAAATCCCTGTCTGTTAAAATCACGCGCGGTTCCATACATCCTACCAGCATAGACTTGATCCTCTGCAACACCCATAGGTAGTTCTCTGACTTCTCAGCGGAAATTACCGCACAAGCAGCCGTAAACGATTTGTTTGTCGACGTCATGCCTACGACCTTAACAAATGGCAGGTTGTACATGTTCGTTTTGTAGGTGGCGTCAATAATTAGCACATGCGGGAAGGCACACCACATATTGAATGATCTTTCGTGAACAAAGAAGACATCTTCAACTTCGTTTGATATCTCATTCGTGCGCATGTAATAAGTGTAATTTTTTTCGAGAAGAATGCTTTCAAGTTTTTGCATCGGAGACTTACCGACATTTTTTTCGGCGTTGATCTTCTGAACAGCGTTGTGTATATCTTTCGGAATAAGCTTTCTAGCCGGATTGTTTTTTGTCAGCGTTCGCCAGATACTTTGGTTAGGAATGTCTTGCTCTGCCAGCTCCTTAACCAGTTTTGTATCCTCCGAAGAAAGCCTTCTCGCATACGCGTGACCCTCTAAGTTTTCAATAGGAGTGTGGTTATGCTTCGCCTTCGTCACCTCTATCCTCCAAACACTTCCGGATGATTCCGAAAACCCGATCATCTCGAACGGGCAGCCTATTTTCTTGCTACCCGTTTTCCTCTGTGTAGCTATACTCTTATGCTCCCCACCAAAAGTACATTGAAACCAAATCTTGTAATTCTCTCCTCTTTTATTCGACCTCTTAGTCACAATGAGGTAACCGTTGTCTTTTTCCGTGTCTTGTACCCAACGCACCAACTCTTTACGTGACGAAAAGGTCTGCGTCGTATCAAACGAAAACGTAACCGGGTAACAGCCTTCCTCGTCAACAGACACATCCCCCGGCTCACCATCGTCACCGAGGTCCGAATATACTTGATGTTCAAAGTTGTGCTCGCCACCGTAACCGAAATTCGAATAACCTTGTAAGCTCTGTTGACAACCGTAACTGTCGTTTGGACCACACTCCTGCTGTACAAAGCTGTACTCGCCACCGTAACCGAAATTAGAATAACCTTGTTGTGCGTAAGGGTCCTCCACAGGGGTATTCAAATCCAGCGTCACCGTGTTATCACGATAATGAATGCCAGATACAACCTCTGCCTCCCTCAAGTTGGACGAGACCGGTTTCTCATACGAGTCAGAAATAGCGGTCCCCTCGTAAGAATCAGGAACAACTGTCTCGTCAGAATATTGACCGAAAATATAGTTGTTTAACCACGACATCGTTGTTTCAAGAGATGTAACTAATACAGCAAAACCGCGCGTTATTTTGAGAAGAAACACAACAGATCTGAAATGAAGGCAAAATGTATATCGAACAAAATGTGTGTGATCGAAATGTCTGATCAGAGGTTGCTTTTAAAAGGGGGAAAGGGTGAAATTTGGGGTCGAAGCGCCGCGCTATGGCCAAAGCGCGGCGCTTAGGGTTAACGACAAAACATCATGATTAGCTTTATGTCTGTCAAACAGTATCGAATGTTTCAAACGTCAATCGAAGCATGTTTTGTCGATCGAAGCGCCGCGCTTTGGCCATAGCGCGGCGCTTTGGGGTGTGAAAATAATTTTGGGCGTGTGCAGCTAGCATGACCCATAACTAAACATTTAATAACTAAGTGGGCCAAATGGAATCTTTGATATTTTTTTTTAACGACAAATTTGGATCACTGACGGACCACTGGAGTATCATCGTGCCACCAGCGGACCCACCCGATCATATCCATCTCCACTAGGCAATAATGCCTAACACCAATTCAGGAGGAAACCCAATAAATTTGGGAAAAACCCCTCTTGTGAGAATCGAACTCATGACCTAATGGTTATAAGTCTTATCCCACCACCAAAATACCACTAGGCTATAATGCCATGGGTAATCTTTGATATTTTTTACATAGCTCTAACACATTCATGTGTTTTCACGAAAGAAATATTTTGTCACTATTAACTACATAGGTCCACTATTCACCTTAATTTCTTTATCTATATCAATATAATATAATATAATATAATTACACCAAAAATAACTCTTTTTAATTAAATAGTATTACTTGTACATTTATCATTATATTTTTCCCTCTTACACTGAAAACAACTTCATATCAGTTTCTTACATAGTCCTATAGTTAAGAAAATACTTTCTCGTACAGAAATCGATAACTGTAATTAATTTTAATGATATCATTTCCTTTTCAATATCTAAATTCTTTAGTCATCAGGTTGTTAACATCTAAAATTAGTGAAATTAGATTGTTGTAGTTGTTAAAAACACATCACAAATTCACTTTTGCAGCTGCTTTCAAGGTTAGGCAAGCTCTTAGGGCCCTAAAAAAAATAGGGGCCACCAATATTTTAAAAACCTTTTATATAGAATACTAGGTTAATGCCTGCGTAATACGCGGGCTTCAACCAAAACCATATTATTTACTTTGAAATGAAATATTGTGTACAAATACATACATTGGAAGAAAAAAACAGAAAACTATTCAAATGCCGAAAAAAACTTCCTTGTATACTACATTTGTTGTTTTACTCGTTACATTCCCATCGTTGTCTAGTATAAGCAACTTCACACCGACTCTGCTTTTAACTCTTGATAAGGCAACATAAAGCTGACCATGTGAAAAGACCCATCGCATAGCATGCGTCTTTAAAAGTGGGGAATAACTCTCCATTAACTGTTCGGATATTAATATTTTATTAATTTTATTACAATGGTACATTTTATAAAATTTGTGGGGATATATATATAATATGATTCAATGTTAATCGTATATAAAACAATTTATGCAAACAATGTGATTTATGACTGGTAACAATTACCATATAATTACTAATACTAAGAAGAAAAATAGATATATATTATTTAGATTATAACTGAGAACCAAGTAGCATTGATTTCAAAATGAGTAACAACGCAAACAATACATTTAATATTGATTTGAACGACACTTTTAGTTGTCATCATCGAAAACTTGATAGACAGTACGTTGACCATTCTCAATTATCACCACCTCCTCAGAAACGTTTACATTTGTCTGAATTGATTGTTAATCATCAAACGTATAGAGTTCAATGAGTTGACGCGGCCACAATTCCAGCAAAACGGACGAAATAATAAAGGAACCTTGTTCTTGTAGCATTTTCTAAATAAATACATTATACAAATATGAAATTAATAGCAAAAAGAGTTGTTAACAAAACTAATCGTATTGTCAAGTAAAGAGTATAAAACAATAAAATATTACCAGACAGTCTTCAACATAACAACCACGTTTGAAAGCAAATTCAGAAGATGACAGGCCATCACGCCATTATTTAGATACCAACTTGAATCGATGTATTGATTTGGTATCAATCTTGATTAAAATTTGGAAAAGTATCAGTTCAAAAGTAAGATCAACCATTGTATGTTAAATACCTAAAACATTACAATCACATATAAAAAAATAGATTTTAACAAAAAGAAAAAACTTTACATTATGCAAATCACATTTAATATGATAGTTCATGAAAACATAGAAGATTTTGATGAACATAGAAAAAAGTAATACCTTAATGAATGTATGAAATGCTATTTGCATGAGTGATTTATAAGAAGGGTCTATGGTGTATTATATAAGAATTACAATATCAAATATGGAATTGTTTACTTCACAATAATTTCGAACATTATAAAATTTAATTGTCATAGAAGAGGTTTTTGAAAATTTAATATTAGTGGTATATTATCATTGGAATATTTGTTCAAAGTTATTGCAAATATTGGAATTTTTGAAAATTTTGAACCATGTATATCTTAGCAATAATATAAATATGTGATTTCTATATTTGAAATAGTTGACAAATGAATAATTCGGTTTTAGTTATTAGGTTAGTTTTATTCATTAGTTTAGATCAATGCGTTAGTTAACTTTTATAAAAAATAAATTCGAAAAATTTTCAAATATAAAAAAAACGATTATGTTGGTTAGAAAATTCCTTAAATAACAAGTCAATTCTTAAAAATAAAATCTCATTTCCATTCATAAACCACAAATTTCGGTTGACTTAAATCAGTATGCTTGTTCAATATTTGAATTATAATTAAAAAACATAAACAGAATCTACATTAACATTTATAATGGAATTACCATATCTGAATTATGGGATTTATAAGAAAAACATAAAAATAAGAATTGATAACACATAAAAACTAATAAATAAGAAAAATAAACAAAAAGGGTGCCGGATACTATATCACGAAATATATGTCATTTATTAAGACAAAATCATTTATAATTCATTATTATAAATCGAAAATTGTGAATAAATGGTGTTAATAAATAAAAAATTAAAACTTATTTTATTATTCAAAATAAAAAGAGTTAATTACATAGTTAGTCCCTGTGGTTTGCACAAAATAACAAGTTTAGGTACTAATAGTTTCTGATAACATTCTAGGGTATTAACTTTTCATTTTGTAACGTTTGAGGGTATTAGCACTGTTTAAAGGCTTAAAATCACATTTTATTAGTACCCTCAAACGTTACAAAATGAAAAATTAATACCCTCAAACGTTACAAAATGAAAAGTTAATACCCTCAAACGTTACAAAATGAAAAGTTAATACCCTAGAATGTGATTTTAAACTATTAGTACCTAATGTTGTTATTTTGTGCAAACCACAGGGACTAACTATGTAATTAACTCAAATAAAAAGAACCACTGACTCATCCAAAACAAAAAACACACAATTTAAAATCACGGAACTACTAATTCTCATCTAAAAAGTCATATTTCTGAAGCTGTTCAGGAGGCCAAAATTCTGCATAATACTCATTAACGACATAGAATCCTTCGTCTCGAAGATAATCCTGAGTACAAAAATGTTTAAAATATGACATTAATGTAGGTCCCGAAATCTGAGGATCGATTACGAACCGAATCACTTGTTTATAGTAAACACGGTTACGTGTGCGGAATCCACGTAACTATGCCAAATCAAACATATATAGCATAAAATAACAACGGATTAATCAATGAAACACAATCTATTGATTAATGGGATGAGAACCGATTACAACTGATACAAACACAGTTCAGACGGAATTTTGGCAGAGTTTTGTTACTATGGTCTGTTTCTCATCTCTCTGTTCAAATGAAACAGAACTGTTGTTTATATAGTCCCAGGCCACTGATATCGACGAAACACAAGAAGTGTTTGACGAATCTGAACATGGGCCAGACATTGGGCCTGGAACAGCCCAATACATGACGAATCAAGGTCTGATTCGTCAGTTCATGACGAATCAAGGTCTGATTCGTCATGACCTTCAACGAAACAAAAGTTTGAACAATGGTCTGTTTCGCCATGAAGTGTTCCGACTAAACAGAAGTCTGTTTCGTCGAGGACTGCAACTGTTGTGGTTGTTCCTGTTAACAGACAGCAACAAACAGCAACACATAAACATAGTAATGACAAAACTACCCTTTAATGCAACATGCATTGTTCATAATACATTACATACCAAAAGAGACAAATAAGTTGTACACAAGTAGATAGGAGGATATCTGACTTGGTCAACATAACATACAGACTCGATAATTAATAAAAGACCATACAAATTACATCGTTAAAACAAGACTAGTTACAGACACTAAAAATGCATCAACAAACTCCCCCTTGTCTGTTACTCGTCTTTGGTCTTCTAATCTTCCATCAGTGTTGTTCGGACCACGTACTGCCCGAATGAATACCCCTGTAGTAGCAAAAACAAGCTACTCGCTGAAACTTTAACGCTTGACGTGCATCTTGGTCTTCATAGAAAATATCATGACGATATAATCTTCCAATATCAGCTTCAGACATGTTGACGATCCACATCGGATCTAACATCCTGTAGTTAGCACGACCATCTCTGAACACAATAACAGCTTCATGAGTATCCGAGTCGTAGCACCACAATGCCATGTCTTCCAGAAAATCCTGCTTCATAGGCATCAATGGGATTTTATCTACCACCCTCGGAGGCTGATATACAAGTTTATATCTGCAAGTGTTGGTGTCAGGATCAAGAGTAAACTTGATCGGTTGATAAACAGGAAATTGTGGCTTGTAGGATTCATCCTTCCAGCCTGACTTCTTGTTTACTTTCACCAGACGCTCAAATAAAGTAGCGCCATCGTATTTTTCACGATTGATAAGCTGAAGCCTTGTCAACGCAGAGACATCATAAAATGGCAAGGAAAGAATGCTCAGTAGTGAATTGAAATACAGAATTCCATATTCACGTTTAATAGCAATGCAGTGAATATCTTTAACAAACATCCAGCACAAAATCCTTCCACTAGGCTTCTTTTCAAATTGCAGATAGTCTACTTGAACTTTTTCAGGTAACGGCTTGGACACTTTGGATAAAAACTGTTTTCTCCATTCAGCAAAAGCATTTGTGTCTTTTTCAGATGAATTCCGATTCTTCAAGTGCTCGTCTATGTCATCAATGTTTTCTTTCATCCAATTTTCATCAAATGATGCAAATTCAGTACCATCTTCTCTGACATATGTTGATTTTGGAGCTTCACCTTCAACTACAATTTCATCAATCTCTTCAACATTCGTTGTATCAGTCTCAGTAGACATTTTGTCTATCTCAGCATCATCTACTTCTCTCATAGATTGTAAAATACTCAATTGTTCCGGAGAAAGATCTTCTATCAACTCCCCTTCTTCAAGCAACTCTCCTGTAAATGGATGAACAGCTTGTAGAGCAATATCAGCACTGCTAAATATAGAAGAAGTACCTTCTATCTGTTGTACTTTTCCAGTAGATGTTCCCTGAGATGATTCAACAACGGTAGGTTGAACTGTAACAACTTCAGAAGCAAGTGTGGTTGGTTGTTTCTGTGATGTACCAGAGGTATCAGGATTTCCTTGATCTTCTGTATCATCATCCTTTTTCTTTAACACCTCTTGTTGTTTGCAATGATAGTCCCACAGAATGGCAAGCCTTCTTTCTTTCTCTTCATCAATAGCCTTCAAGCGAGCATTTTCAGCTTTAAGCGCATCAATTTCACCTTGTTGTCGCTCTATAACTGTTTGCTGTTGACCAACCATTGACTTTAACTTGTTAATCTCCACAGATTGTTTAAGTTGATCATGCTTCGTGAGATTTCCAAAATGAGATTGCCTTTGAAGACGATCAGCAGCCGCTTCAAGTGTAGAAAACAGATATTTGACCTTTTCATCTTGAGAAAATCCAGCAAATGTCCTATGACGTTCAGCACTGATTTCAGAAGTAGTTGCCCTGATTGCTGAAGCCATAGATCTTACAGGAACTGCCTGAGGAACAACAGATGGAGTAGCAGTAGCTGGTGTAACAACTGGAGCAACTGGAGTTTCTGTAGCTGAAGTAACTACAGTAGGAATTTCTTGCACAGGCTCCTGAGGAATAGATTGTACAGGCTCCTGAGCAATAGATGAAGACTCCTGAGGCACAGATTTCCGAGTATAAGTACTCAGATATCTCCTAGGTTTCTTCTTTTGTACTTCAACAGCTTTTTCTGCTCTTCTTTTTGTTCTCCTTTCACCTTCAGGATCTTCTGGAACATACTCTGGATCATCCTCTGTTCTAATCTTTCTATACCTTCTTACTCCACGTATATCAATATACATTTCATAACCAGGTTCAACTAAATGATCACTAGAACTCGAATCAGTTCCATCATCACCACTCGCTGACGAACTACTTTCTGATGTACCAGAAACAGCACCCTTGCTTGATGTACCAACAGCAGTACTAACAGCAGCACCAACAGCACCTGCATCACCTGCATCACTATCTCCACCACTTTCATCATCATCACTACCAGATTCATCTGAATCAATTGGGTCAGGACCAAATTTTTCTATCCTTAACCTTTCCAACTCAGGTTCTTCATTGTCTGATTGGCTATCTTCATGACGCCATTTGTCATTTGCAGGAGCAACATAATCAGGATTCACTAGAGCGCCAAAAAGCTTCCTTGGAGGAACACTTTCTGTGTATCTTTTGGCAGCCATAGTCTTGATTAGTCGTAAGGAATTGAAATTCATTGCCTCTATTTTCAACAGATCATTTTCATCTTTTGGAAGGTCTGGATGCTGAACATTCATTATCATTTGCAGAAACCGTGGATACATCCAAAACTTGTTCCCTGTGGTTCTACTACCAGTCCTTGTCATGTTCTCTTTCATGTTGCTGAAAATGTACTTCGAAATGCTAAACGGTTTGTTTAACACCAAAGCAACCATGAAGCCAACTAAATCATCTCCCGCCATATCATATCCAGCTCGTCTATTGCTGAGACTCTGAATAAGCACATGTAATAAAAACTTGTATCTTAATGGAAGATCACCTTTGTTGATTTGTTTGACGAAAAGATCTCCTTTGCATTTCATCCTTAGTAAACAGCCTCGCGAACACATGATTGGTATTGAATATGGTGCATTCGGTTGATCTTGTAATTGAAGAACTTGATTCAATATCTCCGGAGTAACAACGACATACAGATCATTAACACGACCTCTGATAATATCCTTTCCATCGATTTGAACGACGTTTGCAGAATCCCAGAACGCTTTAATGAGAGATTTGTAGACGGGTGTCGAGTATGTAACAGCATAATTGATACGTGACTCCCTGATCCACTTCGTCATGTCTTTAAATTCAACGAGCTTGTCTTCCGGATCCAAATATGAAACTTGATTATGGCGTTTTTCTGACATAATCTCTTCTTCGGTTTTGTTTTCTTTCTTGATTGCCTTCTTGCGTTTTCCCTTTTCTTGCTGTGCTTTAGGAGCCATCTGTACATGAAAATGTCCAGAATAAGTCACAATATATATAACATAGCATTTAGACATGTATGAATACACTTTCATGTATTCACATATCAGATAACCTATTTAAACATGTCTACTGTGAACAAACAGCAACATCAGAAAACTGCTAAGGCATTGACGACGAAACAGATGATCAACGACTAAACAGAACTTTGAACGACGAAACAGAGGGTTGACCATTTGACTGGTTTGATTCGTCGACTTTTTGATTCGTCGAGTCTATTTCGTTCCTTTCTGATTCGTCATGTTTGATTCGTCGTCTGATTCGTCGAATGGTTGATTCGCCGGAATTAGGGTTAAATCAGATTCGTCAATTTGGGGGTTTTCTCAGTTTCGCCGTATTGGGTTTAAACAAACATCAGATATAAACATTTACACATTCAATCAACATCATTTATACCCAACCCATTTATAAACACCTATAAATGATTTTTCGGACAAAAACCTTTGTATAAACAGATAATACCATTTTCAAAAACAAACCCCTGTTTTTGTGATAAAAACCCACTAACAAATCAAAGCAAATCAAACATAGATAAAACTATATCTATCAGATTAGAATGAAAACATAAGAACATGCAACAACAACACCTATATAATCAAAGAAAACAATGTTTTCAAAGGGTTTCGGATGAAAAACCGAACGGTTCAAAGTGTTCGGAATGTAAATCAGTACATGTTTCTACCTTTGAAGTTTGTAAAATTTTGATTAAAAACAGATGATATGAGCGATTTTGCAAAGAAACCGTAGGTTTGGGTTTTGGTTGTGTGAAGAAGAAGATAACTGATGTTTTGAAAAAGTGAACAAGTGGGACCTATATATATACTGCCTTGTCTCGACGAATCAGAGGATTCGACGAAACAGAAATGGGCCCGGCGAAACAGAACTTTGGGCTTGAACTTGGGCCTAAACTTTAGCCCATGACGAAACAGAATTGGGCTCCTGTGATTCGTCGTCTGTTATGACGAATCAGATTTGATTCGCCGACTAAGGTCTGATTCGTCGATGATTGTGATTCGTCGACGAGTGTGATTCGTTGACAAGTCTGTTTCACCAACAGATTTTTCAAAACAGCAACACCCAGGCTGGAAATATTTTGCAGTCAAAACAGTAACACAGGCTGGAAATATTTTGCAGTTTAAACAGATTATGAACACAATTCCATTCAGCTTGAATTTTCAAATGCAAGAACGTTTTTATGAAGAAGGTTTCAGGCTTCCGGTAGAAAACACCAAGCAACAACTTCGGCTTAATCAAAAACGAACTTTTCACAAATATACTAAAAACAAATTTAAAGCATGGTAAACTAAATGAAAATGCGGAAAACTGTTAAAAACACTAAACAACTGTACAAGTGCAATCTTTTTGCGAATCTCAAGGACAAGGAATCATACCAGCTTACGGTCTTAGTCAACATGATTTTGATTCTGTTTAAAGCTCTGGATAAGTATACTACCTCGATTATCGGTATTGTGGTCCACATAAGCTCAAACTGATCAGACATAATCATAATTTAAGAGATACGATTAACGGTAAGAATTATACTTACAAGTCGATGTAAATCCACTCACGACACATTCCCGTATCAAGGTATGCACGAGAATTCATCTTACCGGTGAGTATACCGTTTATCATCTGTTTGACCGTATAAAAATGTGAGAGACTCACTTATTTGATTGAAAACAAGTCCTATGTGATAAAATCACTTATTGATGAGGAACTTGATTTTCAGATGCATGAAGGGCACAGGAGCAAGTCCGTGAACAGGTCAGTACTTCCGTACAGCAGAGAGACGAACTTGACTCCCGCAAAGAATCTGTGATAATTTATCACTTATTTTGTTTGGACATGTGATTGTTGATCACTTATTGAGGTCGAATGCAAAATGTACACGTATGTATAGTATCATGGAAGATCTAGACTTCGTCTCCGTTATTTTTACGGTTTGATACAACCATGATACCCAGATGATAAGCAGCATAAAGACCGAATATTTCAGATCTCGACAATCTCTCAAACGAGATTTCGGTACTAAGACCATATGCCAATGAGCAGTTCCCACCTGACTTGAAGTCTGTTAGGTTTGTATCATCCTGCACATTTTAGTCTGATTGTGAGCCTACCGATACATCGTTAGTAGAGATACTTATCATTTTTCTTTTTATTTTGCATTTTGAGCACATTGACCGACCACACCAGTGAATTTCATCATTTTCCTTTATCCAAGAAACTCATTTTTGGTTTTTCTATTGTTTTTGAATTTTTGAATTTTTCAAAACGAAACGACAGAAAGTAAAGACATCTTTTTGGATTTTGAACTTTTGCAATGTTTTTGTATTTTCTTGAAATATCTCCCCCTAAAATTCGCAAAGTTTACGAAAACTAAAATCTTTTTGAATTTTCAAAGTTTATAAAGAAAATATTTACAAAAAAAACGATCAGCCAAAGAAGTTTACTCGGGTATCACCTTAATGCCATTGACCAAAAGTAGATAATCAAAACGTGATTTATCAAAAGCTTTTGTAAACAGGTCGGCACGTTGGTGATCAGTGGGGACATGAACAACATCGATTAACCTCTTATCAAAACAGTCACGGATAAAGTGATATTTAATGTCGATGTGTTTAGTCTTAGAATGTTGCACAGGATTTCTAGTGATTTGCAAGGCAGCATTATTATCAACAAAAATACGAGTAGATAGGAATTCTAAACCGTAGTCGCGCATTTGTTGTTGTATCCAAAGAACTTGGGAGCAACAACTTGAGGCAGCAATATATTCTGCTTCACATGTTGATGTAGCAACACACGTTTGCTTCTTGCACTGCCACGTGACGAGTCGATTTCCTAGGAACTGACATCCTGCTGTTGTCGATTTGCCATCGATTTTGCAACCACCGAAATCAGAATCACTGTATGCAATTAATTCAAAACTATCATCCCTAGGGTACCAAAGACCGAGGTCTGGGCATCCCTTCAAATAGCGTAGAATCCTTTTGACAGCTGACAGATGAGAGGCCTTCGGGTTTGCTTGATATCTTGCTAGTAAGCATGTTGGGTACATGATATCAGGCCTCGAAGCGGTAAGATACATGAGAGATCCGATTATGGCACGATAGTACGAGGAGTTGATGCTTTCTCCCTTCAAATCCGGAGTAATCCCGTGATTCTGCGGAAGTGGGGTACCAATGGGCGTTGCATCTGACATTTGGAATCGGCTCAAAATGTCACCAACATATTTAGTCTGATGGATGAATATCCCAGACTCTATTTGTTGAACTTGAAGGCCCAAAAAGAAATTCATCTCTCCCATAGCGCTCATTTCGAACTTTTCTTGCATAACACGTTCGAATTGCCTGCACAAAGAGTCATTAGTAGACCCAAATATTATATCATCAACATATACCTGCACCAGCAGAAGATCTTCATCTTGTTCTTTGATAAAGAGTGTGCAATCAATAAGACCTCGTCTAAATCCATTCTCCAGAAGATAGTTTGATAAGGTTGCGTACCAAGCCCTAGGTGCTTGATGTAGACCATAAAGAGCTTTGTTGAGCAACCAAACCCGATCGGGGTGAATAGGATCTTCAAAACCTGGAGGTTGTTCGACATGCACCTCTTCTTGAACAATACCATGAAGAAAAGCACTTTTAACGTCCATCTGGTAAACTTTGAATCCTTTGAAAGAAGCATAAGCTAAGAAGATTCGAATAGCTTCCAGACGTGCAACAGGTGCATAAACTTCATTGTAGTCAATGCCTTCAATCTGACGAAAGCCCTGAACAACCAGTCTCGCTTTGTTGCGAATAACAACTCCACGATCATCTTTCTTGCATTTATAAACCCATCGTGTTCCAATTTTCTTGTAATTCTCCGGTTTTTCAACAAGCTTCCAAACACCAAGCTTTTGAAATTGCTGCAGTTCGTCCTGCATGGCTTCAACCCATGAATTATCTTTTAAAGCTTCCTTCCAAGATTTTGGTTCTTCTTGTGAAACGTAACACGCGAAAGACCAATCATTTTGTAGACCAGATTCTCTAATAGCTGAATACAAACCAGCACTCGGGTTGTTTCTCAGCTGATTACGTGTCTGCACACCTTGTTGGACATCTCCTATGGTATTCTGCTGTGGATGGGTATCGTGTATCCTCATTTCAGGATTTTCAGGAACACGAGCATTAACACCCAAATTGTTAATATTAAGATCAACAACCAACTCTACACCTGGAATATGCGTAGAAGTGGATGCATTTCCTTCAGCAGTATCATCGACTTGTACATGAGGAGTATCAACAGAAATACCCTGAACTGGAACAACTGGAGATTTAGTACCTTCAGTCGCATCCAGATTTTCTTCATCTTCTTCTGATGACTCATTGTATTCAGTAGCATTCTCAACTTCCTCATTTTGAACCGTGTTGTTAGACGAATTAGAACTTTGTGAGTTAACAACAACAGGTCTAACTAATGACGACTCAGCAGCATTGTCACTATCAAATATCATTCTAGCAGCTGCAGAATCTTCATCAAAAGTTGGCAGGTCAAAGGAATTGAATAGCCCATCATAATCGAACATCCAAGGATCACCTGGAGCTTTAACAGGATCTGTATATCTCTGAACCCGTACTTCACTCCATAGTTCAATCTTTTTGGTAGTTAGATTCCAAACACGAAAATTTGGTGTAGCATATCCAAGGAAGAAACCCTCGATAGCTTTCGCTCCAAACTTTCCATCCGGATCAATCATAGTGCATGGACCACCAAAAGGTTCTAGAATTGAAAGATCTGGTTTCCTTTTCTGTAGAAGTTCGAAACAAGTCTTGCCATGTCTCTTAACCGTAAGAACTCGGTTTAATGTGTAGCAAGCAGTCGACACAGCCTCTGCCCAGAACTGAACAGGAAACGCCGACTCTACCAGCATTGTTCTTGCAGTTTCAATTATCGTTCGATTCTTCCTCTCCGCGACACCATTTTGTTGTGGAGTGTAAGGAGAACTGTATTCATGAAGAATGCCTTTAGAAGTACAGAACTCATCCATAACACGATTTTTGAATTCAGTTCCATTGTCGCTTCTGATCCTCTTAACTTTCAACGAGTAGAGATTTTCCAACATTGTAAGAAGATCCTTGAGGATTTGAGGAGTATCACTCTTGTGTGCCATAAAAGCTACCCAAGAAAATCTAGAGTAGTCATCAGTAACTACTAAACAATACACATCTCCGAACGTTGTTTTGTGTCTCATAGGTCCAAAGAGGTCCATATGAAGACGTTCGAGAGGCATGCCAACAGTGTTGATTTTCTTCAAAGGGTGAGACTTCTTTGTTTGTTTCCCTTTCTGGCACGAAACACAGATATCTTGTAGATGAAAACTTCTCACGGGTACGCCATTCACAAGATTGTTTTTCACCAAATGGTTCATTTTTCTCAAGTGAATGTGTCCCATTCTTCCGTGCCAAGATATAGACTCCTTCTCCGTGGCTTTCGAGACAAAACATGTGACTTGTGCAGAAGTCGTAATCGCTTGACTCATATCAAGAACATAAAGATCATTGATTCTTGGAGCCGATAAGAGAATCCATTCATCAGGAATTATGAAACCAGGTTTAAGCACATAACAACCGGCATCATCAAAATGCACGGTGAACTTTTTATCGCAGATTTGCGACACACTGAGAAGATTATGATCAATTTGACGAACATAATTGATCTTATCGAAACATACCACACCATTGGAAATCATTCCCTCTCCAGTGATGTAACCACCTTTGTCTCCAGCGAAAGCAACATAGCCTCCTTTAATGTTTCTCACATCATATAGAAGCCGTAAGTCGCCCGTCATGTGCCTAGATGCCCCACTATCAACAATCCAATGACTATTAATAGTTCCTCCTGGAACATCCTGCACATATCATCCAATGATTAGTTAAGGATGGGGACCCAAGCCAAAGTGGTCTTGGGTCGTCCCTGAGCATCACGAATAGTGATCTCGATTTGTTGATGGTTTTCCAAACAAACAGCTCCCCCTGAACCTCCACTCTTCCTAGGTTTCCAAGTTTGTTTTTGTTTACCAGATTGAGTTTTGTAAACAAATTTTGAAATTTCTGGTTTTACAGATGAACTTGGTTCCCTTGGAACAGAATTGACCTTAGGTTTTAAAGCCTTTTCTATTTTCTTCACATTTTGATGTCGTTGTTTCGATTCCTGTTCTTTAATAGTTCTTTTATCATGTTTAGGTGAAACAGGACGACATTTAGGGTGAATCGATTCAGGTGATGCTCTTTCAACAAATTTCGCTTTCAGAGTGTTAGCACAATCTTTGATGATGTGCCTAAACTCTCCACATTTAAAACACGTTCTCCTTTCAACAAACTTAGCAGAACTGGATCGACGATCAGATGTCGAACTTGTGTAACCCGAGGTACTAGCTTTTTCATCACACCCGTTTGAATGTTGAGTGTAATTGTTTTGACTATCACATTTTAAAATTTTGACTTGTACAAAATCAGTGTTTGACTTGTTAGCAAAAGTCTCAATTTTATCTGTACCCCTTGATTCCACAAATTTAACATTGCTGTTTTTCTTCTGATAACGAGCCCCTTTTGTTTCAAATTTTGATTTAGAAACATTTGACAATTTAGCTCGTTGATCTGATTGTTTACCCTTAGAAGCAATAGGTTGTTGCTTTGAAGGTGATTTCTGATTTCCAAATTTCTTTTTAATTTCAGTCTTAGGAATTGGATTACATTGAGTCACATTAACTCCCTGAATTGACTTTCCCACAAACTTACTTGTGTTATTTTCAAAAACATTATCAATCAATGAAGGATTGACATTTTTAATTGGAAAATCATTATCTGAATAGATTTTAGAGTCACCAACCAAAGTGTACAACACAATATTACTTTTAACAGTAGACACAGGATTTATCACTTGTTGAACAACAGATTTAACAGCAGGGGTAGGAGGATCACACAGTATATGATTCTCAATTGGAACTTCTACTCCTTTAAGTTTGTCAAGTGATTTATCCTGATTACTCACATCTGATTCAGATTCATCATCCGACGACTCATAGTCCTCAATGGTTGGAGGACCTTGTTTCGTAGATGTTGACTCTTTTTGCTCAGAATTTGTACTTGGAGAATTGTCTGATTTGAATCCTAGGCCAGTAGTTACTTCCTCATAATCAAGAGGCACACTGGATTCAAACCGTGGCATTTCTTCTTCATCAGGCATATAAGTATAATCATGTCTCAAAGGGGGCGGACACTTCTTATACCCAACACCTTTCTTGTTTCCCTTTAGTTGTTGAACATTAATAATGTGATCGAGCACAAATCGGGAGTTAGAGTAACTCTCCAATTTTTGCTTGATTGCATCATGCTCACATTTGGCAATGGCTAGTTCTTTTTTAGTTTCCTCAACAATGTTAATGTATTCATTTATACTAACTTGTTTATGATAAACAGTTTTTGTCACTTCGGAAACATTTTTCTTTTGAATCTCAATCATAGATTTAAATTCTTTTTCGTTTCGAATCAAAGCCATATTCGATTCTTTGCATTTAGCCATTTCAACAACTAAACTCTGATTGTGAATATGAATCGAATCACAGTGAAGCTTTATTCTATCAAATTCACTTTTCATATACTCACAATCTCTACAGTTGATAAGAATTTCAGATTTTACCTGACTTGTAGAATCTGAGACATTTGCCATAAAGGCAGTCTGATAAGAGAAAG
>JARYGA010007617.1:0-49595 GCA_030545235.1 Helianthus tuberosus
AGATATCATGGAATTGGCTTTTGTGGGTTTGATTGGTAATCTATCTCTTGAATAGCAGTGCTAACGAGTTTATACACTCCATTATAAGTCACGGTGTACGTTTAACCTAACAAGATAATGTTATAGTTGAATTACAGATTTGTTTAAGATGTTATTAACTCAGGCTTATGCGGGGACCATGCATGCATTCTGATATTGCAAGTAATGTAGAGGGAGATGTGCGTCCAATGTGGTCTTTACATTTTAATCGGATGTATGGAGAGTTCAGGGACGATTCCCCCGATTAAAATTAATTGTCCAATAGTTAGCAATAGCATCACATGTTTTATTGGTTACCATCCAATAGTTAGGGTGAGGTGAAGTGTATGAGGGGCGGGATGACATGGCCAGTGTGATCTAGGGATGAGTGTGGTACCGGTACCGAAATTCATCAAAACTGGGTACCGGTACTAAAATATTCGATACGTTACCGGTACGGGACCGGTATTTGAAGGTAAAATTTGGTATTTTACCGGTACCGTACTGAACTGGTACCAATACCGAAAATGCCAAAAAGTGGGTACCGGTACCAAAAAAATCCAGTACAGAAAATTCGACTCCGATACCCAGTACCAAATGTTCATCCCTAGTGTGACCTCATGGTGCTGCACGGGGACATTGCCCCTCCTTGAATGTTGCCCCACCCCTTACGGTGCAGGCCAATTTGCCAAATGAGCTTTCCATGGAGTGATTACCGAGCGAGGACTATGATATTAGGTTCCAATGACTAGTGCTTAAAATTTAATTTAAAATTAACACCTTGAGGATTATGATTGAGGAAGTGGCTTTAGCGTCTTCATAGGTCGTTATTTCGGAGAATGTTGATACATGTAATTATGTTTATTATATCATGTTTTATCACTTTTTTTAGTTTTTAATGTTTTTAATTATTTTATTTAGTTAACTCGCAAACTGCAGATGTTTTTGGACGTGGGTTTCGCATCCTAATGCAACGAGATGAATATCATATCGTTCATGCCAAGGTGGAGAGATTTGAGACAGAACTTGACGAGGTTTTGTGTCATCTACAACAATGAAGTAAGAATAGGAACATGTGAAACCGATTTTTTAACACGGCTAATGGCCAATACCATTTGATAACTGGCATGTCGTTTGCTCATATGATGGTATGGAGATTAGTTAAAGATTATTCCGATGTTCTTATTTTTTTAGCCTTGTAAGATTTTTATTTTTATAAGCTAGTTTATTCCAATGCATTTTTTTTTGTTTTTTAGCCTTGTAAGATTTTTATTTATATAAGCTAGTTTATTTTATAGAATTTATTTATTGTAAATGCTTTATTGTCAATAAGTAAAAATAAAAAAAAAGTTGAAGGATGGTTAGGGATGCAAATGATGGGCATTTCACTAGTTTAGACACAAAATAGGAAAAGTTATATGACGCTAATGTGTTACGGTCTTAGAGAATGCTGATGATGAGAGTCATGAAAAAGATCACTCCCCCACCCTTATCTATCAACCATTTTACATAATAGCAATTAGGGCGAGTAAAAAGTTAAGTGAGCGAACAAAAAAATGATGGGTTTGGTTTTCTTTATTTACTAAAAAACAAAAATTACAGTTCGGTTTTGGTAATGCATCGCCTCAATTTTGAACTGAACTCCTGAACTCCAAACCCGAACCGAACCAAACCTTACTTGTTTTGAATTTTGTTATTGGATTTATGGCCCAAATGTAATATTTTGGGCCAAAACTTTTAAACCAGTCACTATTTTGGACCAGTTCTTTCAAGCTCATATATTTCAAGCCTAAATATAGAATGGAATACCGATCCCTGTCCATTTCCCGATTCCCTCTATGTTCCTGTACAACATACCATTGAAAAATGCACCCAAATATACAAGTTTTAACACACAAACTTATATCTCTAAATGGAAAATCATCAGCCTCGAGCATATGAATCACATGACCCATTTTAGGCCTCTTTTGAGCACTTGGATCCACACAGCGTAACGCTATTTGTAGGCCCCGCTTCAAAGCTCTTGAAGATGGTTTTTCGTGTAGTTTAGGATCCAAAACCCCCTCCGCGTTCCTGTTTGTTACCATCGTTTTCAGCCAATCCACAAGATTCACCTACAAAGTGTCTCTCCACTCAATTTTACACAAAAGTGGCCAGGCTAACCTCATCCGGAGGCGGCTATAATCTACAGGGTTCTATCGCTAATAATCTCCATTATAAGAATCCCAAAGCTGTAAACATCACTTCTTTCATTCAACATGACCGTGCTGGCATATTTGGTAGCAACATAACTAACAAGCAAATTTAAGAATATCATTAACTCATATATATTACTTACATATGTGATTAAAATATATAAAACCAATACAATGAATCAGTAAATTGAGTTACTCAAATTTTCCTATAACTCGAGTGGTGACATGGCTCTTCTTCGAACCCAAAAGTTTGGCTAAACCGAAATCGGAAACTTTAGGGTGCCATTGTCTATTATGTAATATATTACATCATTTAAGACCTCGGTGAACAACTTTGGGCTCGAGTCCTTCGTGCAGATACGTCAACCTATACAGGTCACATCAAGGTTTAAAATTACTCGCGCGACAATTTCATTAACATAATTCATATTTTGTATTGCCGGAAGTAGCCTTTAGCTGTTCCAAGTACAATGTTCATACGGATTAGCCACGTAAGAGGACTAATCGGTCCAACATTTCTATGAAGACATTGCTCTAAGTTCCCATTGTTTACATACTCATAAACAAGGATTCTTCACAGGTATCCAAATTATACGAAGTTAATTCATAGTCAAAGTCAAAATCAAGTAATTGAAAATGCAACAATCAAAAGCCTAAAAAGTATACCTTTGAGTCCCTTTAGCACAATACCCAAGCAGTCTCACTAAATTCTTGTGATGAACATGCTCTATTGGATCCACTTCAACCTTAAACTCTTTCTCAGCTTGTCCTACGTAAAGAAAGTCAAAATTGACCAAATTTCCTTAATTTAACAAATACAAATTGAATTTTTTTTTTATCATGAACAAGTACCTCATTTTTTATTCCAAAATAATGAATATAAACAGAGACGATTACAGACTAATGGCAGGTAGACGAACAACAAGTTGCGCCGCTACCCCCTTCTGAATAGCAAACCCTACCCTGCTAAACACAAAATTCTGCCCATTAACATGCGCGGTGTTACTGCTTACCACCTGCTGAACCCGCTTGAGGAACTATAGTATAATCAGCCCAAACATCAGAATAAACAATCCCATAACCACCTTCACCAATCACATTCTCATCTGAAAACCCATTTGTAGCAACCTCAAGCTCTCTCAAAGTGTACCAATGACCCCAAACCAATGACTATTCAATTGAATGAAAGAAATATATATATATAAAAATTACATAACCAATGATTGAATGGAATGTATACAAAGTTTACATAACAAAATATTACAAAAATACAAATGAATACAAATAAACTACAATAAATAATACAATCATAATAATAAACTTGTCTGACTCATCACTCATGGTACATTAATCACTCATGGTACAGTAATCCCTTACATTCAACTGGTGAAACACATGATAAGACTTATTGGATATCATCATCATCAACCTTCCAATGACGGGTCTCCGGTCTCTTCATTTCACTTGGATAAAATTCTAAGCTTGTTTGAGGTCTATGTTGCTTTATCACACGCTTGTTTTCCCCAAGTATATAAATTACTATTGGGGCATCATCAAGGTTGAGTGATGTAAGCTCATGGTAACAATGGCAAGCAAAGTTACAATGTAAGCACTTCCAGATCATCTCGGATTGCAATTTGCTTCCGCACTCATGGCATAAACCATCATTCTCAGTCCCCGGAGCAAGTGACACAGGATGTTCGTGAAAAGGTCGTTTTTCTACAAACCCAAACTTGATGTTAATGAACTTATAAACACCTTCTAAATAGAAAGAATTAACCCCTTGTTCAGACTGAAGTATTAACGGAGCACATGCCGAGTGAACGGATTGTGCACACTCTGCACAATGATAGAACCACTTTCCAGGATCAAGCTCCTCCTCACAAACTTCACAGAAGTACTGACTTTTGTGGTCCTCAATCGGTGCATAGCGCAGTTGCAGGGGGTGCTTGTCAAACTTATGCATAATTGTTTTAGGCAATTGCAAAGCACACCGGCAGTCCAAATAGAAATCACAGGCATTACATTTAAAATAAGTCTCACTTTCACCTATACTTACACGACATGATCGACATTCCTTCTTAGATACACCGCTACGGCTTGATTCTATTCTTGTAAGCAAGTGATCCGCGTGTGCTTCATGTGTAATTTCTTTAGGCATAAATGCGCAATTAACATCAATGATGTAATCATCCTCTATGCAACGATAATAAATCCCATTGCAAGGCAATCCACAAATCCTACATTTGACTGCAGAACCTGTATAATTTAATCGAGTAAAAAAAAGTGGATGTTCTGGGTGAGCCGAATGGCCTCTTAGCTCATCGGGTAGCCGGGTGCACCAATCGTGGAGAACAAAGTCATCATTTGTGGAGCTTTTGTAAAATGGCATTTTTGTAATCGGTTTCGAACAAATATTGCATAATAGTTTAATCCTCTTCATTGGATCGTGAAGAGAGGTGGTTGCATCTTTATTTATTTTGTCATGTATTAGGACGAACGGATCGCTATGTAGCCAAGGATATCTAAATTGCTTAGAAGGCTCTCCTTTAAATTGATGTGACAAGATGTGTGATTCATCATCCACTGGCAAGTGAAGAAGGTCGGGATGATCAACATCTTGAAAATTCTTTTTTGTTTTTCCTAAGCCAGAAACATCGAAATTTAATAAATTGTGATCACACTATACAAAATCTTTACGGATTATTAAAAATAATGAAAATTTGTAGTATGTATAAATTAATTTAAATATAAGTTAATTGGTGACAACAGATTAAAAACGAAACTGTACAAAACTAATAAAAAAAAGCCTAAATTGTGGATACTGAAAAGGCTCACACGAATTTATGTGAAATTTTTACCGACATGAAAAATTAGTTTCAATGAAGTAGATTTAGTTTAGATGACTCATATCTCTTTGCAAATGTTTAAGTTTAAGATTGTAAACATAAATTTTTATGGAGATGCTAGTCTTAGATTGTGGCTTACCTTTTTGTGAAAAAAATCACAAAAAAAACCCCACGTCATCACAATCTTTAAAATTTACCCATTTATAAAAAAAAGTCATTAGTGAAGTGTCATATTATACATGCTTATGTTTCGAGATTTACCAGGTAAGAAGACAGGCATGAAAGGCTCTATCCTTTGCGTTGCACAAGCTGGGTGAACATAGTACATGCATTTACTGCACTTGTAAATCAAATGTTCATCTTCTAATTCTACACCACAAATCCTACATTCGCAATCATATACTTGATCCAAAAACGAATATGAAAGGGTGAGCAAGTGACGGTGGCTAAAATTTTGAGTTTGAAGTGATAACTTCATGGGAAGTGAAAGACAATCAGAATTTATTATGAAGTTAAAACAAGTGGTGCAATGATAAAAATGCCCTTCATGTTTCTTCCCACATGCGAAACACTTACTCAAAATTGGTTCAACACTAAAAGAGATTAATGGGTGTGGATGGCTAGGGTGATGGATGGTATGTTGCTCCACAAATGTAGCACAAAGAAGATCGATTCCATAATTGCATGTTGAACAATGATAACCAATGCCATCTCGATATTTGAAACAAGCGTGGCATTTCTCATCATTTGTTGTTCTTTGAAGGACAAGAGTATGAGAAGGGTGACCTTGGAATTTTAAGGTTTTTGGAATTTCTTCACAAAATTTGTGGAGTGAGTAATCACACGACAACATGCTACACTTATAGTAATAACGGTGGTACCAGTCGATTCGTCTACCACACATATTACATGTGCAGTGGAAGTTTTGCGTCGTGATCAACTCATTGTCATCATACTCATCATCATCTTCTATGTAGTCTCGATGCATCAGTTGCAAATCTACCAGTGTGAGTGGATGCTCATGTTGAAGCTCTTCTACGGTTAGGCCCATTACATCAACTTCGGTGTTTCTTTCTGTCATTTTACTACACATGTTGTTTGATTACTTGCAAGTGTAACATACAATATATATAAAATATAATGAAAATCTAGAAATAATAAATAAAATGTGTAAACTAGGCTAGTCATTCGTGAACTATTCATGATAAACATGTTAAAATCTTGAATCATACTGAGATTAAACTAGCTCAAGCTTCACATACCAAGTTTGAGTATGTTGACGAGCTTAGGCGACATTATTATGATAAATATATATATTTTAGTAAAGAATATTATTATTATATTTACAATTATGATAAAGTAACTAAATTATACGGAAACATATATATTTCTAGACTGATATTTAATACATGAGCAAATTTAAGTAGATGACACCAAGAACCGCGTATAAACTCATATGTATTGTATTAAATGTGACACGTACCATGCCTTTTTAGATTGCTCTATCTTTCTCTTACTACATATGACTATATTCGATACCAGTGGCGGATCTAGGATTCCGACAAAGGGGTAACGTTTTATAAATAAGCCGTAACGAAATCGAAAAAACGTTAAATTTTTTCAAAATTTACACTAATTTTTCTAAATTTTTTCCGACCAAGGGGTAGCGGGGGTTACCCCTACCAAAGAGGTAGGTCCGCCCCTGTTCGATACATTATTTACACACATGCTTATCCGGTTATGCAGTTCAAGACTTAAAATTGATACATTGAACATGCATATATAAAAAATATTTAAACAATATTAATTATAAAAAAATAAATAATATATATTATGCTATTTAAGCTGGTAAAATAAGTCGATCTTGAACTCGAGCTCTTTTAATAATTCAAACTTGAGATTGGTTGAATTCAAGTTTACCTATTTAAACCCTTATTCATAAATAATCTCCTAAAAAGTTACTTCTAACAGTAAAAGATAAATAGATGTGTACCTTGATAATTGTTGATGATTTTATAATAAATGTGACTTAGACCTTGAATACTATATATATAGTGGGTAAGGATCAACCTTATTTCAAATATACCTAGCTAAAGAATCAAAGCAAAGAATATCATTCTTTATCTTATAGTTATATAAAGAATTTTACTTTTCTTTTATATGTATATAAAGAATTATGCTTGATTTGTATTTGGATAAAGAATAACGAATTATGTATTACTTTTACTTTCTTCCATATATTTGGTCTAAAACATATAGTTAAATTCATATGGATACATGATGTGGTTTGAACAGATAATCGAACCACCAAGAAATAATAGAGAACCTTGAGAAGAAATTGAGAGCGAATAATAGATCATGCATTTCATTCATAGAGTTAAGTTCGTATACAAATAGTCTTATTGTACAAAACATACGAATAGCATGGAAAAGTAAAAAAATGGCGGTGACATTTGCTTAGTTATTCTACCCGTATAGTAATTATAACTGCTTTACAAATGATTTTGTATGGTAATTTTTTAGTGTATCATAATTACTTTACAAATAATCTTGTAGGGTAATTTTGAATTGCTCTGCAACTAGTCAAATAAAATTACTCTACAAGTGCATCATAATTACTATACTAGTTTATAAAAAGAAAAAAACATAACATACATAATTACTCTACAAGTTTACCAAACAACATACAATTCAAAATTACCCTACAAGGATCATTTGTAAAGTAATTTTGATAATTACTCTTCGAATAGAATAATTACGAAAATGTTATTTCGCTTTATTTACTTTTCCATGCCATTCATATGTTTTGTACGATAAAAATATTTGTATTTGATCTTTTGCCTTCGTTAATATCGAAACATGTACAAAATTTTTAGTTTTATGTATACATATACAAATTTTTATAGGTAAATATTTTAAGTAGCTAGGTTTTAACTCTTAATTAACTCCTTTTTTTAAGTATACAAGATAAATTGTTGGAATTCACATAGTTTGGTTGGAAACTGGCCGGAATATAGAGGTTTTGCCCGGATTATACATGTTTTTTGCCTGAATCTGGCCGGAATCGCCGACTTTTTGCTGGCCGACTAGGTCTAGGGATGACAATGGGTCGGGTTCGGGTCGGGTATTGGTAATCACATACCCGCTTGTAAAATCGTGTCCCATACCCGACCCAATACCCGTCGGGTATTTGTCCGGTATCGGGTATACCCGCGGGTAACGGGTATACCCATTAATTTCTAAAAAGATTTACGTTAGGTTTCCAAATTCATTTTTTTTACTATTATAATCTAACTTATAATAAAAGACTACAAATAAAGCCACATGACATTTTTTCCTTGAACCTCACAACTTTTATTTATTATTATTTTTTTCCAATTAATATATAGAATATTAGTATTTAATACATTATCTTTATCTCTATTATAATTAATAATTTCAAATAATATCATGTGCCACAACAAAATAATTCTCTCATATTTATCTTTTAAATTAGTTTTAGTTTAAATATAAAATCTTAATTCATATAATATACGAATATACTAAAAGCTACGATTAATACACTTACTAAAAAAATATATGATTTAAATAAAGATACTTAGAAAAAATATATAATATACCCCAATCAACAAAAATCTCTTCGGTGCCAATATCTAGGGTGGAGATACAATAGGAAGTTTATTTGGCTAGGAAGGCTAGGAAGTGATCTTGACCATCCATTTAGTTAATCAATTGCTAAGATTAAATCAGGGAAATTGAAGGGAAGAAAAGAGCCGCGTGAGTTTTTTTAGGGGCATTCTACTCAATCCAAGCCAATAGTTTCTCTCTCCTCCAATTCCCCCCCCCCCCATTTTTTAAACGTCAATAGCTTATGGTGCACCTTTGGGTGGCGTAGGTGGATGCAATGGCATGACACATGTCGATGCGGCGCGAGCTCCTTAGGCACATGACGCAAGTCATTGGCTATGGCGAAGTATGCATAGTGGCATCTGTGTGGCGCGCGAGTATGGATGGCGCATAACCAGGTGGCGTACTGGTATGTGTAGTGGCATCCGTGTGGCGCGTGACTCCATATGGCGCAAGCTCCTTAGGCGCGCGGCTAAGACAGAAGTGCAGATGGCGCATGGGCCTGGAAGGTGCATGACCAGCTGGCATCCTGGTGTGCGTAGCGACTTCCAATTAGCGCGTGGCGCAAGAAGGTGTGTCTCAGCGGAAGCGTAGTGCAGGCTCAACTAAGGCGCGCCTGCATGCGCGCTCGAACGGTCAAACCAGTCTACTTAATAGAAAGTTAATGTTAGACGGTTTCCACTAGTGCCATAAGTTGAATGACATTTTTCTTTTACTACCACTTAATATCCATTAATTTAGAGTTTAAACCCTTTTTTTATTACAAGATTAATGATCTTGTTAATTACAAAATTAATGATCTTGTTTATGACAATCATATATTAAGAGGGTTGAATGAGTCTATGCATCTCATTATAAAATGAATATGGTTTATTCATTTGAGTATAGAAGAAAAAATAGACACAACAAATTCGTCTTTTGTTCCATGGAAATTTAGAGAGGAGCACTCTTTAAATTATTCTTTTCTCAACTTCATATTTTCCTAATTGTATGAACACCAAATTATGCCCGGTGCTATCTCGGGCATGAGAGTCATCTCCGACAGTACACATACTGTTCCGATTGTTGTACCCTGGGAGACAGAACCGTCTGAGAGGAGGCGCGGAATCTGTTTTAAGGGAAGCGTGTTGAACACGTGCCTCAACCAAAACTGTCATCAATTTTGCTTGTCTTGCAGCGGAGTTTCGATCTCGTAGGTGCGGTTGAAGTTTCCAAAGACATCGACTTGAATCAAGATTGGTACAATTAAATTATATATTACATTTATTTATTTAGTTTACATAACCGATATTGTACTAGAAGAATTTCCCACAAATAACGAGAGTCTCGTTATTATATATTTTGTAATATATTTTATTAAAAAGTGAACCTAGCTCCTACAGGATTCACCTAAGGTGTCCAAAACGCCATTGAGATTCACCATATTCAATGAGGTTTGGGTCACCATCCCCAACGAAGCATGCATGTCTTTGATCCTGTTAGTAACATTAGACCCCTTACACTTACCAATATTGTTTGTCTTGGCTACACAAACTCACATAATTGTTTTTGATTACCCGATTAAGGTAATCCATCACGGATTGTTCTCACCCATAAATGTTTGACTAGAAGGTATCGCTCTCATCAACAAGCAATATGCCCAAGAACGCCGGAAAACCACTGCTATTGTCGTTGAGATACCGTCATCTTGGTTTCCCCAACCGCTCTTGCTGCCATTGCTTTCATCGCGATGTGAACTCATTTGACTTGTTACCTACCGTCAGTTTCAACAAGCTTATATTTCTACATATATTGTGGGTTTTTGGTTTTTTTTTTAAGACAAAGTGTTGGACAGACAAAAATATATGTTTATTGTGTGTAATGTTCAAGGGCTGGCCCTTGTGTGGTGTCGGGTGAACGACACCCCTTCTAGCCTTCTTCTTGTAAAGTTATAACTAAAGGTTTAAATTACCTAAATCTACAAAAACTATGAGGGCCATAGTTCTTGGATGAGAATGGTGGAAAAGGGCGGTTGGCCTTTTCCTTTTTTTTTCCTTTTTAAATTACTGGCTTACATGGGTGGCAAAGGATATAGTGTCAGACATTTGTCTGGCACTCCCCTATTGGCCCAACAAATTTACGATTTTATCCCGTTTTAAAATTACGATTTTGCAATCAGTTCAAATTATGTTTTTACCCCTACTTAAAAATAAATTTACGCTTTTCCTCCAAGCTAAAAACTCCAATTTCGCCCTTGGTTGAAAATTACGATTTTGCCGCGTTTAAATTTACAGTTTTGCCATTAGTTTTTTCTCCCAGCCAAGTTACGATTTTGCCCTCAACTTAAATTTACATTTTCTCTATCGTTTTTGTTTGTTTTCCTGGTTAAATTACAATTTTGCCCCCAATAGAAAATTACAGTCATGTCATCTCATTGTTTTAGGTTTTTTTAAACTGTTGTAGTGTTTTGTTTTAATTGGTTGACTCGGTGTAATTTTTATTCGTGTCAGGCGGCTGCCTGACACACGCTCATTTGTCCTGAAAAATTATAATTTTTCCCCCAGTTTAAAATTTAGTTTTTTCTTCTTTTTTTAGCAAAAATATGATAATGGTTGACTCGATGTAATTTTTTTGAGATCGTGCTATGAGTAGTATGTGCAAGTAACAAAAATACAGACGTATATTTTATGAGAGAGAAAAAAATCGGCTTAGTGCCCGCAACGCGGGCGGGGCAAACACTAGTTTAAACTACTACAAACATAAGTTTGTGACGTCAGCAAGGAATAGTTGAGCCCTTCAATTGGGCAAAAAGGGCGGCACGGGTAATAGTGCCAGGCAGCTGCCTGGCACTCCCCTATTGGCCCAACAAAATTACGATTTTATCCTGCTTTAAAATTACGATTTTGTCATCAGTTCAAATTTATGTTTTCGCCCCCGCTTAAAAATATATTTACGCTTTTGCTCCCAGCTAAATATTTCAATTTTACCCCCGGTTAAAAAATTACGATTTTGCCACGTTTCAACCCTTAAAAATACAATTTTCCCATCAGTTCAAAATTATGTTTTTACCCCCACTTAAAAATAAACTTACGCTTTTGCTCCTGGCTAAAAATTCCAATTTTGCCCTCGGTTCAAAATTACGATTTTGCCCCGTATAAATTTATAGTTTTTCCATTAGTTTTTTTTTTTTCTCACATCCAAGTTACGATTTTACCCTCAACTTAACTTTAGATTTTCCCCATCGTTTTTGTTTGTTTTCCTGATGACATTACAATTTTGCCCCCAGTGTAAAATTACAGTCATGTCGGCAACTTCCTGACACTCCCCCGTTGGTCCATTTAGTATACAATTTATCCCCGAATTAAAATTATGATTTGGCCCTAAGTTAAAAATTACATTTTTCCCATCGTTTTAGTTTTTTTTACCAAAACTATAAAGGTTTTTTGTTTTAATTGGTTTACTCGATTTAATTTTTTTTCGTCTCAAGGAGTTGCCTAACACTAGCTCATTAGTCCTAAAAAATTACAGTTTTGCCCCGAGCCCAAAATTACGGTCTTATCATCGTTTTTGTTTTTTTTTCCCTAGCAAAATTATAGTAGTCTTTTTTTAATTGGTTGAGAATTATTCGACCATCGCCCCGCAACGCGGGCGGGCATCTACTAGTTAGAAACAAAGATAACATGTTGAAGATCTTGATTAGTTGATTTGTTGAAGACTGCCTCAAAGGCTCAGATATGTAGAATACCGGTTAGGTTAGAGACACTTTATTTGACTTTGTTTAATAGGTTTTTGATTTATTTTATATTCGATTTCTATCGGTTAAAAGGGCCCATTTTTTACTTGTTGCACATGACCTCTCAAATTTACAGACATGTCCTGTTAATGGTGATGGCATTTTACTATGTTAGGACTATCATATTTTCATCACCTATATTAATATATCATCTATAACTTTAGTGTTAAGTTTTATTATTTGAATAATTATCGTGTATCATTAATCATATAATCTGCATATTTATTTTTAAGTATGTTAAAATTGAAACCAAAATACTTTCTTTTGTATATAGTTTTATATCATACTCATTTATGGCACCGGACGTGGTATGCATTTGTTTATTCATAAAGAAGTGTGCAATTTTGATCTTCCTTCATGCGTAATTTTGATCTTCTTTAATGTACAAAGTGTAAAAAAGACTGATGAAACACAGGTTAACATCAGGGTTAATCTGTGGGGTTATTTCGTCTGTGGGTTCAATCTCCTTTCTTACTCGTAGAAATGACCTGGGTCTGTAACGTCCACATTTGCGTCGAGAAGAAATGACATCCAAAGACGCTAGAAACATAAACCTTTAATATGTACGAAACTTTCACAACTTAAAAGGGTAAAAACCTTTGTAACAATAACACATGATTTTAATAAAATTTGGGCATGACCCGTCCGTAAAACGAGTATGCCCCTGTTTTAACCACAATCAAAACAATTTTATTTTTTTTACAAGATACTACTAAGGCAAAAACATCATGTACTTTAAGACGTTTTACCAACAATTTGTACAAAAAGTATTTTGACCCAAAACATTTACATAAGCTAGCGGAAGCACTTGGTAAGACATATTTTGAACATGTGCTCGCTCCATTTCGCCGAGTCGCCTAAGATTGAGGATTTACCTACATTCAATAACAAGACTTCAAAAGTTAGTCGTAATACTCATTTAACTCGATGTAACAACATATTAACTTCATTCGTTTATATGCTTACATTATTCTTACGTATTCGATTTACCCAATTAAATGGGTAATGGCACATACCCTCATAATGAGGTTCAAGCTTATCACTTACAACCCGGTAACATCGGGTTAATTGCTTTCAACATAATTCTTTCTTTCCATCCGTATAACGGATTAAACTTCAAGCATTTATCATAGCATTCATGACCACCCATTTAAAACGGGTGGTAGCTTATTCTTACTCGACTTGTTCAACTAGAACCGGTCGTCTCGCATAGCTTATCATAACTTTCGTTAGCATAACCAAATCCGCAATGGATTTTCTATTTCGCATTCACTACAACATAACTTCTAAAACCTTCTTCGATATAATTCCTTACATCTAAATCAATTTTTTTTTAATCCGCAACGGAAAATAGTACGAATTCACATTATCATTAATATTATTCATAAATCCACTAGTAGAGTAAACGAAGTTCATAAGAACTTACCGGAGTTGTGCGCTCCTATTGCCTTTGCTTGGCTTGATTCTCCTCTTTTCTTCGACCCTATAAGGTGCATCACATTCACGTTAAGCTTTCACGTTATACATTGCTTTCACGCATTTACATCATTACTATAACGTTCATTATTCGTAGTCATATTTCATGCCATCATTAGATCATTAAAACTACAATTTCTCATGTTCATACATAACCAATTCGGCTCAAGCATTTCATCAAACACCTTATGTGCGTACAATCTTAACTAGCACAATATACAAGCATAGCAAACGCATCTCTACCAAGTCATTCTAAAATCATGGCAATACATCTCAAACACATAAATTCCTCAAATATTCAGATTATTATTACATCATTATGCATATATTAACCTTACCCATCATACTACATCAAGAATAAACACATGCATCATCATCTCTAATCATATCATCACAACTTCAAATGGGTTTTCACTAAAATCTTCATACCAAACTGAAGTCAACATGGTTTCTTGTTCTAGAGAGCAATTCAAACTCGAATTTCTCATATTTGACACAAGGAATCGAGGTTGGGTCGAACCCATCCTCCTACAAATCATAAATTTCAGAATTTAAACTCACCTCTTTACTAACTAGGGTTAGATGCTCGAATTTGAGAGCTCATGCATTGGAATTTCCTACAAATTTTGATTCAATTGCTTGATTTCTTGTAGTTAGGGTTTGTCACCCCCCTTTCCCTTTCTCCTGGTTCAATCGATCAACACCCAGTGTGGTGTTTCTCTTTTGATTTTTAATTAAACCCTTCTTGTTTAATAGTTACACAATAAACCCTCCCACTTTGAGAGAGTATTTAACTTAAGCTTTCTTACTTTAACTAATTACCATTTAGTCATTTATTTATTAACCAAGTTAAATTCTTTACTTATTATTTACCATTTTTGGGGTGTTACAAGTCTACCCCTCTTAAAGAGGTTTCGTCCTCGAAACCTTGCTCATTTCCACGGGACCAAAGTCCTTAACTGACCGGTCCCTCTACGTAACACAATTCTGAAATATATTCACATATCTTTAAATTCCGAATTCTTGCCTCATGTTAGCTCCTTATTGGTGTTCATCAGTGCACGTTTATTCATTCATTTCATTCAAAATACATACCATGGCAAGAATGCACCCATATTTTGTAAAAAGGGTCTCATTCATGAACATACATAGCTATACGTCCTATCGTTACTTTCTTAAATCAAGTATAATACTCATATACTTATAATTACACGTATGCTCCTACATACACACATACATACCTTCATGAATACATTTACACATGTATACATACATACATACATAAATACATACAAGCTTTATTACTTGTGCACCTACAATCCCCTCTAACACATACGTACATACATTCATATATATACACTCATACATCTATTTACACATACCCGAAAACATACTTTCAACATAACTACTATTTCATACTCACCTTTCGTACTTAACTCGAGATTCGTCATTACACTACGTTTGTTACCGACCTGTACTATGCACATTTAATCCCATTTCTAGTTTCTTTAAAACTTTGGTTTGTTTGACCCATTTATAACAGGTCAATGCATGACCGCTCTCTAACATATCATTTTCATTCATTTGACCTGTTCGTGTCAGGTCATTTCATATTGGAGTATACATTGTACTTACTTCTAATCAGAGCATTCTTACAGCATGTCACTTCATCCTTCTTGTATTTAACATCGATGGTTATCTTATTTCATTTCATTCTTTTGTTTAATTTGGTGTTTATTAACCCATAACTCCTTCACAAATTTCTCATTTGTATCAGCATTATACTGTACTTGGATCAAATAATATAACTTGTAAGACCAAAGCTTACATAATTGAGAATTCATAAGGATCTTTGCATTTAATATAATAATAGCCCTAACTTTCATACAATGTATATAACACTTCAATACTTTAGATATGATAACATATTCGTACTCATAAAACCCTTACAAGGTTCTTAATTGGTTTAATTCGTAACATATCGTAACTTTACCCTTTCCGAGATCAACTTCAATTCCTCATGCATCCAATGTTCTCATACTTTCATTACTTTGCTTTCTCAACGGGAATACGTTTAATAACGTTAATACTCAAACGTATCCATATCGTACATTCGCACATGCTTTTACACGTGCATACATACATACATACATACATTCATTCATACATGTACATATGTGCATACATTTATTCCTACCTTCATACGTACTTACATTCATTCATTCATACTTACATACATGCATATATTCATACGTATATATATACATAATTACATACATTCCTGCACCTCTACGTACATGCGTACATTCATACATATCCCTCATACCTTCATGGACGATAATTCTTTCTTCATGCATTCGTACATACATTCATGCCTACTTACGTACATATCCACATACGTTCATACATTGGTTCATCTCTACATATACACACACTCATGCATACATCGTACTTACCTACATACGCACCCTCATACATACATACATACATACATTCCTACATCTTTACATACGTGTGTACAATCATACATAACCTCATACGTGCATACCTTACTACGTAACTTCACACGTGCATATCTTTCATACATTACTTCATACTTGCATGCTTAAACGCGCATAACTTTTGAACCGATTACCCTATTAACCTCCCGTTTCTTCCTACATGACCAAAATTTGGTCCTCCTTCATAAGGACTTGAAATCCTACATTCAGATTAAGAAAATTTCTAACTTATAAGTTTTTGGCTTAATAATCCTTATGAATTATTCGACTCGTTTAATAAGATTTAAGCACTTTGCCCGTGTCTCGCTTGTACTTTTCATGCCTCCTATTTTCACACCAAGACTTCTTTCGTTTTCCACCACAACTATATCCGTGGTGGATCTACCTTGCTAAAATCAAATATTCCACATTTTACCCTTCGGTTCAACAATTGACGGATTTCCATCCTTACATATTAGTACCTTCGTAATATCATTAGTTTATGTGAGCATACATACGACTGTTCACTTTCTTTCTATTCATACATTAATCGACTTTCGTTAGTAGAATTTTCATATAATTGAGACGTTCATTAATAGTTATCTCATTTCAAATCCATACAACTAAACTATCATTCATCATAACACGTAATTCATCTAGTACGTAACACATTAACTCTTTACTTAAACAATTGTGTCTAATGGCTATCTCATGATATCCCTTACTGTTGACCTTCAGAAAGTCAACTGTCTCGTTTACATACTTCAAACCTTCGGACATGTATTCATCTAAATATGGTAGGTCATAATAATAATACCCTGCGTCTCTCATACTCGTATTGTACGACATGTACAATTTACGTGATCCTCCAAACAATACACATATACATTCACATACACGTATTTTCACATGCTAATGCTCCATGATTCTACAATTAGCAAATTTCATTCGAAACAACTATATAACATAATTTCAACATATCCTTTACTAGTTAGCTCGTATGATTCACATTTAGCACATATTCGCCTCTTAATCATACTAAAGCAAATCATTAAATACACATAAGCATCACTCCATTCATGTACAAGGTACAAGCCTCAAATGCATAATTCTATCAAAGCATACATTCATCCAAATTTTCATACGAATTCCAACTCCACTTTATGCATTCATCATTCATTTCATGTCATTCATTCATTACATTCTACTTTTTATAAATTTTTCTTTATCGTCGACGATCTACATGATCTTGTTATATCTTCTTATAACTTGACAGGAACACAAAACGGGCATTTCTGAGAAGTATGGGAACTTAAATCATAATTTACAAGCTTCAGTACATCATAGTTCATTAATCCGTATTTACTTCATTCACATTCCCATATTTTAGACTTTACTCACTTTTTAAACTTTCAGCATTCATTCGTGTCATTCGACACTTTACTTTTGACCTTTACAAATTTCTTTCCATCGTAACCACTAATTGTGGTTACATATATCATGTTAGGTCTTACATGGACCCTAAATAAACGTTGAAGTGGCTTTCGGAAAGTACTTTTGGCTAAAACATGAAAAACATAAAAATCTGGCGGACCAGCTTAACACAACATCATGTGTCCGTTTAATACAAATCATAAGCCTTCCATATATCATAGTTCATTAATTCATGTTTCCTTCATTCATACTCTTACATTTTAAATCTTTGTCCACTTTTAAGGTTTCCATCATTCGTCCACATTACTCGACATATTACTTTCGGCTTTTATGATTTCATTCGATCTCAACCACTACTCGTGATTGCATCTACCATTTTAGGCCTTATGTGGGTCTTACTCGACTATAAAATGGTTTTCAAACAACTCGGGAACTCGAACCGCGAAAATAATACAAAAATAAAGTTTTTCAGCGGATTGAAACCCCGCTAGCCGTCGGCGACGGCATTGCCTCCCGTCGGCGACGGGTTCCAGAAAGTGGCGTCGGCCACTTTTGCCCGTAGGCAGGAAGTTAGGGAGTCGGCATCAAGGGGGGGGGGGGGCGTCGGCGACGGGTACCCAGCCGTCGGCGACGGCCCGCCATTTGTTAATCCGCTGTTGCTTTTAATTTTTTTAATTTTTTTTTTTTTTTAGCGTTTTACTCGTTTTTGGGTCCGTTTCCAGCCGTATGGTTCCTGGAATTCATCGTTTCGCCTTCCCTTACCACTTACACAAATACTTATCTTCAATATTCACATTATAAGCTTACTATGCATACTTGCGTTTACCGAAACTTAATTTTTTTTTTACCTCATTGGCGATCTTGGAACGAGCACACTTTCGAGCGAGCCATTGGTTTGAGTTCAAGCGCTATTACTCTAGCTCGAATCCCTCAAACCTTGGCTCTGATACCAACTTGTAACGTCCACATTTGCGTCGAGAAGAAATGACATCCAAAGACGCTAGAAACATAAACCTTTAATATGTACGAAACTTTCACAACTTAAAAGGGTAAAAACCTTTGTAACAATAACACATGATTTTAATAAAATTTGGGCATGACCCGTCCGTAAAACGAGTATGCCCCTGTTTTAACCACAATCAAAACAATTTTATTTTTTTTACAAGATACTACTAAGGCAAAAACATCATGTACTTTAAGACGTTTTACCAACAATTTGTACAAAAAGTATTTTGACCCAAAACATTTACATAAGCTAGCGGAAGCACTTGGTAAGACATATTTTGAACATGTGCTCGCTCCATTTCGCCGAGTCGCCTAAGATTGAGGATTTACCTACATTCAATAACAAGACTTCAAAAGTTAGTCGTAATACTCATTTAACTCGATGTAACAACATATTAACTTCATTCGTTTATATGCTTACATTATTCTTACGTATTCGATTTACCCAATTAAATGGGTAATGGCACATACCCTCATAATGAGGTTCAAGCTTATCACTTACAACCCGGTAACATCGGGTTAATTGCTTTCAACATAATTCTTTCTTTCCATCCGTATAACGGATTAAACTTCAAGCATTTATCATAGCATTCATGACCACCCATTTAAAACGGGTGGTAGCTTATTCTTACTCGACTTGTTCAACTAGAACCGGTCGTCTCGCATAGCTTATCATAACTTTCGTTAGCATAACCAAATCCGCAATGGATTTTCTATTTCGCATTCACTACAACATAACTTCTAAAACCTTCTTCGATATAATTCCTTACATCTAAATCAATTTTTTTTTAATCCGCAACGGAAAATAGTACGAATTCACATTATCATTAATATTATTCATAAATCCACTAGTAGAGTAAACGAAGTTCATAAGAACTTACCGGAGTTGTGCGCTCCTATTGCCTTTGCTTGGCTTGATTCTCCTCTTTTCTTCGACCCTATAAGGTGCATCACATTCACGTTAAGCTTTCACGTTATACATTGCTTTCACGCATTTACATCATTACTATAACGTTCATTATTCGTAGTCATATTTCATGCCATCATTAGATCATTAAAACTACAATTTCTCATGTTCATACATAACCAATTCGGCTCAAGCATTTCATCAAACACCTTATGTGCGTACAATCTTAACTAGCACAATATACAAGCATAGCAAACGCATCTCTACCAAGTCATTCTAAAATCATGGCAATACATCTCAAACACATAAATTCCTCAAATATTCAGATTATTATTACATCATTATGCATATATTAACCTTACCCATCATACTACATCAAGAATAAACACATGCATCATCATCTCTAATCATATCATCACAACTTCAAATGGGTTTTCACTAAAATCTTCATACCAAACTGAAGTCAACATGGTTTCTTGTTCTAGAGAGCAATTCAAACTCGAATTTCTCATATTTGACACAAGGAATCGAGGTTGGGTCGAACCCATCCTCCTACAAATCATAAATTTCAGAATTTAAACTCACCTCTTTACTAACTAGGGTTAGATGCTCGAATTTGAGAGCTCATGCATTGGAATTTCCTACAAATTTTGATTCAATTGCTTGATTTCTTGTAGTTAGGGTTTGTCACCCCCCTTTCCCTTTCTCCTGGTTCAATCGATCAACACCCAGTGTGGTATTTCTCTTTTGATTTTTAATTAAACCCTTCTTGTTTAATAGTTACACAATAAACCCTCCCACTTTGAGAGAGTATTTAACTTAAGCTTTCTTACTTTAACTAATTACCATTTAGTCATTTATTTATTAACCAAGTTAAATTCTTTACTTATTATTTACCATTTTTGGGGTGTTACAGGGTCCTGCAAAACAGCAACACCGTTAGTCTCGTTAAGAGGGGAATATGGGGGTTTCCCTCTTAACCAGGCTCCGGCGTGAGAATAAGTACTGTTCTGAGGGAGAAATAACAGTGTATGTCGAGTGTGAGAGTATAGAGGGCAAGATGATTCAACCTGGATGATGAAGGGTCCTATTTATAGCCGGAGGGTGAAGGAGGGAGGAGCAAGCAGTGCCAGCTGTGGTTGCGCGCCAGCTGTCCAACCAAGGGGAATATCCTTTTGGTCTCCTCTGCCGTGGTCAGTGTAGTGGTACACGTGGCGCGCTTACATTTGCCTATTTTGGAGACGTCGTACTGGTACTGTCGGACTGCTCCTTGATTCGTCGCAGGCCTACCTGGCGCTTGATGACTGGTGACACGTGTTGTTCTTTTTGTCGGATGGAGCATCTTTGGTGCCACCTTGATGTTTTCCAGAAGCTTCTAGAAGCTTCTGGATGATCTTGTTGATGTCAGCGCCACATAGGATGGAAAAGTGGTGTGGTCCTTGCCATGTGGGCAGCGAATTGAGACCATACCTCTTCAAGTCCCCCCAGTCCAGTGTGCCTTCTAGTTGAGTTGATCGTCTAGGAGGGATTCTGGACTTATGAAGGTAGTGGTTTGTTATGCGAAGTTGTACCGACAGGACGTATGGCGCATGTTTTTGTGAAAAACTTTGAAAAGTTGAGCCAAATGGACGCATGGCGCATGGGTTTTGGCAACTTGTAAAAGTTGAGCCAAATAGACGCATGGCACATGGGTTTTGGCAACTTGTAAAGTTGAGCCAAATGGACGCATGGCGCATGGGTTTTGGAAACTTGTAAAATTGAGCCAAATGGACGCATGGCGCATGGGTTTTGGCAACTTGTAAAAGTTGAGCCAAATGGAGGCATGGCGCATGGGTTTTGGCAACTTGTAAAAGTTGAGCCAAATGGACGCATGGCGCATGGGTTTTGGCAACTTGTAAAGTTGAGCCAACTGGATGCATGGTGCGTGGCGCAATGGCGCTTGTTGTTTTCTTCTGAAGGAAGTTTTGTTGTCTTGGGTGGGAGCGACTGATGTGACTGTCTGGTGTCCCCTGTCTTATCGAAGGTGAACAGGCGCCTTTTCAGTCATGTCAGTTACTTTCTGCCGAGGTGTCAGTTACCTGCTCCCGAAAAATAAGGTGGCGTCTTCTCTCTCCTCTGACGTGTTTCTTCCCCACTGGTTGCTTTTCTGGATCCTGGCGGCCCACTACCCATCGCATTAAATGCGATGGGTATAAGTACACGGCTGTTCTATCCTTCTTCCTCACTTTTCCAAATTTGAAGTTTGATTCTCTCCCATTCGTTCGTCTTTTCTCTTCCGTTTCTTTGAGGATTTCCGTCTAACTTCTGATTATCTTCATTATGTCTGGGGTGAATCCTTCTCAGAGGAAGAAGAGAAATAAAGGGAAAACTCCCCCGGGTCCTGACCAGGCGGTCATAGGGTGGAAGGAGGAGGAGTTCCACAATCTGGTGAGAGAGATGGGTTTCTTGCCTGAATGGGGAGCTCAGTATCCGACTGCCGGTTCGACTGCCATGGATGCACCCCCGGGTTATATGACTTTGTATGCTGTGTTTTTTCGAGAGGGCAACTTCCGGCTTCCAATCACCAGGTTTACCGCCGACGTCTTGAGAAACTACGGGCTCCATCTTTCTCAGATCAATGCTATCGGGCTTCCCCGTTTTACTCATTTTGAGATTGTTTGCATGGCTAACCGTTTGGAGCCGACGTTTGCGATGTTCAACGTCTTCTATACCGTTTCGTATACAAGTGGCTTTTATTCTTTTAACTCTCGGACCGGTGTTGCTCCAGTTTGTTCTGCTCCTTTGAAGAGTCTTCATGACTGGAAACAAAAATTTTTCTATATTCGCCGAGGGGTTATCCCGGTAGATCTGCATTACCGGGCAGGGAGTGAGGGGATCCCCAAGGTTGATGTGATTGCAGATTTTTCTGAACAAGCCTGGTATAAAAAGTTGACTCATAAAGCCACTCCTATTCTTCAGCTTGAGGAGATGGCGTTGGTGGGTGCCGGTATGAGTATGTTGTGGGTTCCGAAGCATCCTTTGGGGGTCCCAGTTTATGGTTATAATGGCAAACGTATGTGTTGTTCCATAACCTTTTGTCTCTCTTTTATCTATATTATTTTTTTTTTGTGTTGTTTTTGTCATTACTCTTCATCTTCGTGTTTTTTGCACTGGGTTACACCTTGTTGAATGTTCTGGATTCGAAAGCCGGTGGTGCCATGGTTGAGGCGATTCAAAGGGCTGAGAAACAACCCTGGTTGGATCAGATTCGCGGTCGTTTCTTGCATCCGACCAACGAGAGTTTTACCACCTATGCCAACGCTGTCTTAGGTGAAGATAGTGAGGATGATGATGAAGCTTTTGATCTTATTCGAGAGGAAATTATTGTTCTCTCGAGTGATGGGTCTGGCAGATCTTTTGAAGGCCTAACTTCTCGTTCCCCGCGTGCAGGTCCGGCGCAGGGGGTTGTGCATGAGCCGGTGAACGAGCCTATTGATAATGATGTGGAAATTCCGGTTGAGACTGCTGATAGATTGGAAACGAGGAAAAAGTTAAAGGTTGACACGCCGGAGGGGAAGGAGAAGGGAGCTAGGGAACATGCCACTGAGACTCCTCGTAAGCGACCTTCTACTCTTCTTGTCCTAGATTAAGTTGTAGTTTCTGATACATTATCCGGTTTAGGGGCCGGAGAGAAACATCATAGTTCTGATCCTGAAGATCGCGCTACTTTGGCAGAGATGATGCAGAAGAAGGCTCTTGAGGATAAAAAGCGGAAGCTCGATGAGCAAGCTGCTGCTATGCTTGCGTCAAAAAGGGTTAAACTCCAGAAGGAAGCTCCTCCTGCACCTTCCGAAACTGAGATTGATATGGGTGTATTTAGTGGTGGTCGCGGTAACCTCTTGGAATAAATATTTGCTGCCTCTGCTCCTACAGGTGAGGCATTTGTGGTTGTGGGCTTTGTCGTCTGGGTTTTTTGCTTGTTTTTTATTTTTGTTTTTATCTTGTCTCAGGCGTCAAGTCAGGTGGACTACCTCGCAGGGTTGATGTTTCGAAAATTACCCCTCCTACCTCTCCTCCGTCAAGGACCATTGACTTGTCTCCTCCTCGTGATGATCCTGGGAAGGAGAAGAAAGATGATGTTGTAGGTCCCTCTCGAGGATGAGATAAAACCTTATCCTTGTTATATCTAACACGCTAGCGAGTGCGGAATCCAAGCTAGCATGCAACCGAGACTAAATACGAGAACAAGCACAAACACAACACACAACATTCAACGATTAACACCACTTGTATTAATGCGTATGAAAGGTTCGGTTACAAGTCCAATGTTCACAGATGTATTCTGCAAACTCTCAAAGTTCTCTCGTGTGTGTGTGCTCTCAACAGAATGCTCTCTCTGTTTCTCTTGGCTAATCTCTCTCGTGTCTCTTTTCGAAGTGAACACAACACACGGGTATTTATACCCGACACAGCTAACATGCTCGAAGGATAAGGTAATCTGGTCGAAAGATCATCTATCGACCAGAAATCTACCGAAAGATCCATACATACCTCGAAGGATTATATCCTTCGAGGTCCATCTGTATCTATCGAATGTTTATCTTTCGAGGTCATCGAAGGATACAAACCATCCTTCGATGACATCCTTCGACACAAGCATGTTACCCACAATGTGCTAACTGTTTGGTCAAGTCAAACCAGGAGGATGGTTGACTTGGTCAAACTTACATCAACCTTACATTAAAGACATCGTTTTGTATCATGACGAAATACAGACAAAGTACAGACACAAGTGCACCAACAAACTCCCCCTTGGCTGTAGCTTTGTCTCGATCTTCGTGTCTTCACGTCTTCAAGGCCGAGTCGAACCGAGCCGAGTCGCGTCCACACAAAGTGCATCAACAAACTCCCCCTTGGACGCTACTCGTGATGGTTCGTCTTCTATGACTTTCATGTCGGAGGATCTTCAAAGTTTTCACGCATCGAAAGTAGAAAGTGTATCAACAAACTCCCCATTTAACTTAGGTAGTGTGTCAATAAACTCCCCCTTAGATTGAACTCTCCATGAGTCATGCTCGTGAATCTTTTGACTTGTCAATGCTTCAGATCCTTGTGGTGTTGATGAAGGGACAGCGGCAACTCGATCATTTTATCCTTTGAGTGCCTCCACTTCGTGTCTTCATTCCAAAGCTTTTCATCGAACATGTTCTCCTCGCCTTTAGCATCTGCACATGCAAGAGAGCTAAACGCATAATGAGAACAACCGCTTGGAATATAGTTAACATTCAAACTAACGACACATATGAGATCAAATCTCAATCAACCACCAACCGACAGCAGTTTGAAAGTTTAGAAAATATTCATTTTAATCCTTTAAACTTTCAAAACTCGTTAACTTCGACTGTTTATGAAGATGCAATTGTTTTCCGGCTTACGATCAGGAATTTGGGTAGGATAGACTCGAGTTCCAACATCGGTCAATCAAAAAAAAAAAAAAAAAACTAGAAACAAAATCTTTTTGGATTTTATAAAGTTTATATTAAAACACACCTAAAATCTTTTTGAAATTTTCATTTTTCAAATGTAAAGACGGAAAGCAATAAATAAATATATACAAAGATGCATAAACATGAAACATTAAATAAATATTTACAGACATTCTTTTTGCGAGTTCCGAGGGTAAGAGAATCATATCAGTGTACGGTCATGCCAAAACGCTCTCTTTGTTCAATTAATTAACATTAAGATAAGCATCCTACAACAATTATCGGTATTGTTGTCCACTTAAGCTCAACTTATCAGATGTAATCATGGCGAGGGGATACGTTAAGGTATAATTTATACTTACCGACCGGTGTTCATCCACATCACGACACATTCCCGTATCAAGGTATGCACGAGGGTTCATCTTACCGGTGAGTATACCGATTATCATCTGTTTGACCGTATATGATGTGAGATTCTCACTTATTTTGATTGAAAAACAAGCCCTATGTGATAGAATCACTTATTTATGAGGAACTTGATTTTCATATGCATGAGGGCACAGGAGCAAGTCCGTGAACAGGTCAGTACTTTCGTACAGCAGAGAGACGAACTTGACTCCCGGAAAGAATTTGTGATATATTGTCACTTATTTTGTTTGGACATGTGATTGTTGATCACTTATTGAGGTCGTATGCAATATGTACACGTATGTATAGTATCATGGAAGATCTAGACTTGCGTCCCCGTTATTTTTCGGTAAAAGATACAACCATGATACCCAGATGATAAGCAGCATAAAGACCGAATATTTCAGAACCTCGGCAATCTCTCAGACGAGATTTCGGTACCAAGACCATATGCCAATGAATGGTTCCCACCTGGTCTTCAGTCGATTTAAGTTTATATCACCCTGCACACTTTAAAATGATTGTGAGCCTACCGATACATCTTATATAGAGCTGCTTATCGCTTTGCATTTTAGGTTTAAAGAGGCTTAGACAGACCACTGATGTACTATCATTTTCTCTTTTTCTCGTCAGGAAACTCATTTTTGCTTTTCTATTGTTTTTGTGTTTTAGAAATTTTTCAATGTTTTTGGATTTTTCAGATTTGGATTTACTCCCCCTAAAATCAATAAAACTAAGACAAATTTAAAACACAAAGGTATTTACAAAAATGATTTTCCGATGTTGGTTAACTCATGTTTTACCTCAATGCCGTTTACCAAAATTAAGTTTTAATCAGAAATGATTTAGCGAAATTTGGAAAAATCAGTTGGCATGTCGGTAAGCGGTGCGGACCATGACAACATTGTCTGGCCAAAGAGTGCTGTTCGAGATAATAATTCATGAAGCAGCTTAAATATCGACAAGTATAGGAGAGATTAGAAATTTAAAACCGTATCCTGCAACTGCTCCGTGCATTGCAAGGAATCTGAGAGCTCTCCCAAACTGGATATCCATCCGGTGTGGATTTCAAGGTCAATTTTTGTAGCTACTTAGAAATCTCTCCACAGCAACAAGATCATAAGCCTCCGGGTCCGGCTGGTCTTCCACATTGCACCAGCGAAGGTTTTTGTCTTTCTCTTGTGAAGTAGTGTGCGGTTGTTCAACCCATGCCAAGGCATCCGCACACCCGGTTGGTTTGTTCAACAAACACATTTTCTTCAATCACACCACGAAGAAATGTACACTGCACGTTCATTTTGTCGATTGTGAACTTCAGTCGTGCTGCAGGTGCGTACATTTTGATTTGAATCTATCCCGGGGACCCGATCAAAGCTTTTAACAATCACATTTTGAAATGATTTCCATTTTGTCGAAGCTTTTCAATCTCTTTCAACAGACATTTCTGTTTCCCTGTCCTTTTTCTCTCCATCAAAGGCAGCAATTTCTTCTGTTGCCTATTTTGTGCAAAGATGCTCCACTATCAACAATCTTACGACTATCGAAAGTTCCTCCTGGAATATCCTACACACTTACTCAAAAATTAGTTGGAGAGAGGGACCCAAGCCTTTGTGGACTTGGGTCGTCCTTGATCATCAAGAAAAGTGATTTCAATCACTTGATGATTAGGAAAAAGAACTTGTGGTGCTCCCCCTGACTGAATTACCTGTTTTTGTTTCCAAGCTGTTTGTCCTTTACCAGTATTTGTATTAATTGTTTTAGCATTTACTGGTTTTACAGTTTTAGGTTTTGCTTGAACAGGTTTTTCTTCTTTGACCTCTGATTTTAAGGCCTTTTCAATTACCTTTTGATTCTTTTGTTTTAACTTCTTTTCCCTTTCTTTCAAGACACATGGGTCTTGTTTCGGGGAAAATGATCGTTTTTGGTAATTGGTTTCTTGGGGAGCACTTGTTTTAACCTTCAACTTTTGCAGGTATGGGCAGTATCTTACAATATGCCCAATTGTGCCACACTCAAAACACATTCTCCGCTCTACAAACCTCGGAGAAACATGTTGATGATCAGACAGAGAACCAGACAATGAACTTTGTGATCTAGACGTGCTTGGACCTAAATCACATCCGTTGGTGTGTTGGGTGTAATTATTCTGATCATTTCGTTTTAAAATTCTAACTTGTTTTACAAAATCAATGTTAGATTTATCCTGAAATGTTTCAAGTTTATCTGAACCCATGGATCCAACAAAGTTCACTTTCGGTTCTCTTTTCTTAACAGGAGCTCTTTTGTTTTGCACCCATTGTTGTTGAACCTTAGGTGCTTGAACATTCTTGTTCTGAGCCTTCTTTCCCTGTACCTTACCTTTTCCAGAGTTGACTTGTTGTTTTCGCTCAGTTGGTGGTTTTTGGTTTCCGTATTGTTTTCTAATTTGTTCACACGGAATTGGGTCACATTGAGTGACGGTAACTTTGCCACTTTTGTTTCCCAAAAACTTGTCAGTACATCCTTCAAAAATTTGCTCAATTAAATCTTGATTTACATTTTTAATTGGAAAATCTTTGTTAGAGTAGATTTTGTTATCTCCTTTGAGCGTGTACAACAAGTTATTCTCTTCATTTGTAGAAACAAGGGACTCCATTGCTTTTGACATTTCAGTCTTACTCGGTTTCACTGGTGGATCACACAGGATGTGATTCTCAATAGGAATATCTGTTGTAACCGAGTTAGACTGTTGTTTCACAATTTCTTCAGATTCATCATCCGAAGAATCAGCATCCTCAACAATGGGAGGACTCTGTTCCTTAACACATGATGAATCTGTCACAGTCTCAGATTCAGATTCTGATTGACCGGAGGATGATGTACCAGTTGTGAACCCGAGGCCTGCTGCAAAGTCATCTAGACCGAGTGGCACAGTAGGTTCAAAACGGGGCATATCCTCGTCATCAGGCAATTTGGAGTAATTGTGATTCATTGGGGGAGGACATGATTTGAATCCCATACACTTCTTATCCCCCTTTTTCTTTTGAACATCAATAATGTGATCCAATACATAGCGGGAATTGGAATAACTTTCCAATTTCTGCTTGATTGTTTCACATTCACATCGAGCAGTTGCCAACTCTACCATCTGCTTTTCAATTGTGTCTATAAGATCATTGTTAGCATGTTGTTTTCGCAAAACAGCTTTTTGTAATTCTGAAACATCATGTCTTAATGACGCAATTGTTGTTTTAAATTCCTTTTCATTTCTGGTTAAAAATACGTTAGCTTCAGCTGCTTTAGACAGATCTACAACCAATTCTTGATGGTGTTTGTGTGTGATTTCATATTTTTCTTGCAAAGCCTCGTGTTTGCTTTGCAATTCACAACACTCATCCTTCAAAGAAACATGTTTGTCTTGCAAGTCAAACAAACTAGCTTGTAAAGCATCATGTTTGCCTTGCAACTCAGACATGTTTGCTTCCAAATCATCATTTTTAACACGCAAACTATCACAGTTATCACAATTTGCAGCAATGGGTTCATCGACACATACCTGACCTGATGAACTGTCGACATTCGCCATAAAGGCTGAATGGAGAGAAGACGAAGAATAAGCAGCTTGATCCACATGATCATTGCCTGAGGTGGAGGATTCGTCATCTGAGCTTCCACTATAACCAGAACTGTCTTCATCTTCAGAAGATACAACACCATTGGTGGAAGATTCTCCACCACTGGCGTGCTTTAAATCCTTTACAACTTCAGCAAAACATGCTGTTCCACCATTTCTTCCTTCTCCAAGCTGAAGCGACCAATCACAACCCTCATCTATTTGAACCAACAGCCCCCGGTTGGTATTTGATGACCCTGCTTGGCCTTGGTTGTTGACAGGTATCAACATACGAACATTGTTCCCGTTCTGGTTGTCTTGATTTCTGAACGGATTTTGATTTCCATGCTGAGCTGGTCTTGTGCATTCCCTTTTGAAATGACCTCGTTCACCACAGTTAAAGCACTTGACAGCTTGCTTGTCGAACCCATACTTGGTGTCTTTCTTGTTTTCCAAGTTGGTTCTCCCCGTCCTTTCCATGAACTCCTTCGCTCTTCGAATTGCACTAGCAAGAGCCCATTTGATATCCATCATTTCAAACTCTTCTTTATCCACTTGCTGATAATCTTCATTGGTAAGATTGATATTCCCAATCTGACCTGCAACTAATCCACAATAAGCACTAACCAAGGTATTCAACATCTCCATATGCTCCTTGGCTACTTCGACACTGACTTTGGAAAAGTTGGAAGTGTCTAATCTGACTGTGTTAGGATTAGAAGTGGCTTGAAAGTTTGAAGAGCTTCCATAAAACCCTTGCTGTTGCGGTTGTTGCTGCTGAGCTGTCGGTTGCACACTCGGTCTTGAAAACATCGTGTAAGCTGAAGGATCAAACTGATCTGTTGTTGAAGGTCCGGTGTTAGAAGCGAAAGCTGTTTGAAGCTTCGCGTGTTGAGAAGCTGGTCTTTCTCCACTGATACCTCCTGCAATCCCAAAGTACATTTCTGGATTTTGAGGAGTTTGTGTTCTTTTTGCCTTCAGCTTTTCTTCTACATCCTTGTTCTCCAGTTTTTGAATCAACTCATAAACGTTGATTGTGTCTAGAACACCATTCTCTTTGAGAATTTCAAGATAACTGCTCCACTTTGCTGGTAAGCTATCAGCGAATCTCTTCACCATTTCTTGTGGAGTGGCAGTGACTCTAAAACCAAACATCTCGCTCAACAAGTGATGGAACCTTGTAGATAGCTCTGCCAAAGTCTCATTCTCCATACACGTGAAACCTTCAAACTCTTTCTTCAGTAATTCTTGCTTGATCTTTCTAGATTGAGCATTTCCTTCACATCGTAACGTGAGCATATCCCACAAGCTTTTAGTAGTCGTGCAGTAAACAAACTGATGGTAAATGTCTTTGTGAAGAGCTTGTGTGAGAATCATGAATGCCTTCTTTTCTAACTCAAATTTCTTCTTGTCATCATCAGACATAGTGCTGTAAGTTTCTGGATTAGATCCTGCAACTTCCAAATCATGGTCAAATGCAGTGAAGAAGCACATCCATAGATCTTGACCTTGCCCCTGAACATAAGTTCTCAGCCTTTCTTTCCACCATCCCCAATCATTGATATGATTTAACTTTGGCGGCTTTGTGCTTGTACCAGTCTCACTGTCGTTCTGCATCATAGATTGAATGCTGTTGCTTTGATTTGTGACCAATGCCCATTGATTTGCAGTTATCATTGCTACTTGAGGTGGGGCAATAGCCTGCATCCATGCTTTGCTGAAGTCTGCCGCAGATTGCGTAGCTGATGATTGCGTAGCTGATGATTGTGGAGTTAGAGTCCACGCGGATGGATCCCACTGACCGTTTGTTCCCATTTTAAAAATTAAAATATTAAGTGAAAATAGATTTAAAATTTGAAAACAAGTTTTCTCTTTAAAAATTTAATTTTCACAAACTATGTTAATTTATCGAGAGATAACAAACAGCCCAAAGATTCTTGATCGAAAGACCTGAAACACAAACTGTTAAACACAAACAGATTAATGATCGAAAGATCAATACCTGTTCGAAGGATCAACAGGGTTCGAAGGATCTCTGTTGATTTTCGAACAATGTTTCGAAAGATTCTCCAACGAAGGATCCTTATCTTTCGAAAAAGTACTGTACACTGAAAGATGATTTCGAAAGATGACTTCGAAAGACTCCCCAGTCGAAGGATCCTTGTCTTTCGAAAATGAACAGTAGACCGAAAGATGAATGTTTCGAAATGATTCCTTGGTTCGAAGGATGATGATCTATCGAACCTCCACTGATCGAAAGATGGTCTTTCGAGTTCGAAGGATATCTTTCGAATGGTTCTGACACAGTTGACAATCGGTGACAAGTTGGTGAAAAGTTGACGGGTTGGTAAATCTTTCGGCAGAAAGTATGGTCAGACCATGCTTTTCTGCAAAAACAGATTTTGTTTGATTATTTTAATCAGCTCACCCTATCCAATACACCAACAACTTTGAAATTTAAAATTTTAAGATCAAAAGTGTAAAATACCAAGAACACTTAAGATATCGGTTGAAGATAAGAAGAACAAACCCAGAAATATGAATATTTCTGCAAACCGACAACAAACCGAAACCCGATTTTAACAAGTTTTTCCAGAAAATATAAACTACAAACACCCGGAAAACATCCGAAAACACTCGGTTTTAACAAGGAGAAGAGCCAAAGCTCTGATACCACTTGTAGGTCCCTCTCGAGGATGAGATAAAACCTTATCCTTGTTATATCTAACACGCTAGTGAGTGCGGAATCCAAGCTAGCATGCAACCGAGACTAAATACGAGAACAAGCACAAACACAACACACAACATTCAACGATTAACACCACTTGTATTAATGCGTATGAAAGGTTCGGTTACAAGTCCAATGTTCACAGATGTATTCTGCAAACTCTCAAAGTTCTCTCGTGTGTGTGTGCTCTCAACAGAATGCTCTCTTTGTTTCTCTTGGCTAATCTCTCTCGTGTCTCTTTTCGAAGTGAACACAACACACGGGTATTTATACCCGACACAGCTAACATGCTCGAAGGATAAGGTAATCTGGTCGAAAGATCATCTATCGACCAGAAATCTACCGAAAGATCCATACATACCTCGAAGGATTATATCCTTCGAGGTCCATCTGTATCTATCGAATGTTTATCTTTCGAGGTCATCGAAGGATACAAACCATCCTTCGATGACATCCTTCGACACAAGCATGTTACCCACAATGTGCTAACTGTTTGGTCAAGTCAAACCAGGAGGATGGTTGACTTGGTCAAACTTACATCAACCTTACATTAAAGACATCGTTTTGTATCATGACGAAATACAGACAAAGTACAGACACAAGTGCACCAACAGATGTGACCACTGAGCATGTGGGTGAAGGTGGTGGTGATGTTGCAGGTGGCGATGGTGTAGGTGTTGATGGTAGAGGTAAGGGTGCTGACACTACAGTGGAGTCCAGTCAAACTGCTCCACATCAAACCATTTACACTAAACGCCCTCCGGGTGGCGACGGTGGGGCTACTTCAGGTGTTGTCCGCAGCCCCCAGTTTGAGAATGTTCGTGCTGATTCTTGGGATACAAATAACCCTGCTTGTGATGATCTCCCACATGCCCCTCGCTGGAATCTAACCCAAGGTTCCAGGATGAATGATCTGGGTAACTGTCATTAGGGCTGTAAACGAACCGAACGTTCAGCGAACAATTCGTGAACCGTTCGGCGGGAAGTTCGTTTATGTTCGTTCGATAAGCTTAACGAACGAACACGAACAAAAATTCCATTCGATAAGCTTAACGAACGAACACGAACAAAGGTCTCGTTCGTTCGACTGCGTTCGTGAACGTTCGGTAATATGTTCATTTATGTTCGTTCGTGTTCGTTCGTTTATGTCTGTTTCTGTTTGGTTTTTTATGTTTATTTTTCTAAAAGTTTTTAATGTTTTATTAATTTTCAACTTTCCCCATATGTATTATTTCCCTCTCTCTGGCCCTCTCCTTCTTTTGATATCACGCTCCTTCATTCAGCTTATCTCCAATCGATTGAACCCAATGTTTAAGATTAACGGTGCCCTTTTTAATTTTCAAAATTAAAGTTCATTTGTGTTCGTTTGCATTCGTGGTTAGTGTTCACGAACTGTTCGCGAACATAAATGAACCGTTCGGAGGGAAGTTCGTTTATGTTCGTTCGATAAGCTTAACGAACGAACACGAACAAAAAATTTCGTTCGATAAGCTTAACGAACGAACATGAACAAAGGTCTCGTTCGTTCGACTGCGTTCGTGAACGTTCGGTAATATGTTCATTTATGTTCGTTCGTGTTCGTTCGTTTATGTCTGTTTCTGTTCGGTTTTTTATGTTTATTTTTCTAAAAGTTTTTAATGTTTTATTAATTTTTAACTTTCCCCATATGTATTATTTCCCCTCTCTGGTCCTCTCCCTCTTTTGATATCACGCTCCTTCATTCAGCTTATCTCCAATCGATTGAACCCAAATTAACGGTGCCCTTTTTAATTTTCAAAATTAAAGTTCATTTGTGTTCGTTTGCATTCGTGGTTAGTGTTCACGAACTGTTCGCGAACAACCAAAATTCCTTAACGAACGAACACGAACACAAACTTTTGTTCGTCATGTGTTCGCGAACAGTTCACGAACATTCAAATTTCCTTAACGAACGAACACGAACATAGCCTTGTTCGTGTTCGTTCGGTTCGTTTACAGCCCTAACTGTCATGATTTCTTCTCGCTATCTCTCCCCCCAGCTGAGAGGATGTTTCAAAAGAAACGCAATCGGTTTGAGTTGTTAGATGATCATGTGCGCGCTGGGGTTAACTATTTCGCCACTTCTCAAGAGATTGTGCGTGAGTGGAGATTGATGGGAGAGGAGACGGCTGAATTTGAAGATGAGAAGAAGGCATTTGCTGAGGAGAAAGAAAAGTTTAACGCGGAAAAGAAGGGTTTGCTATGGAGAGTTGCGGATGCTGAACGGAAGTTCGAGCAAGAGAAACAGGTTAACGTTCAAAAGCAGAAGGACTGGGAGTCTGCCTGTGAGCGCACTAATGTCGAGCTGCAATCCCAACGTGACGCTATTGTTCGTTTGTCTGGTGAGAAGACAAAGATTGCTGAGGAAGCTCAACAGGCGCGTGTTACGTTTGAAAAGAAAGAGAAAGAGTATGTTGATCGTATTGCTAAACTGGAAAACCTTGCGAAACAGAAGGTTTCTGAGTGTGAAGCTGCTTAACGTCTTCTTGAGGAGAAAGTTGCTGAGTGCAAGGCCTCTGAACTTCTTCTTGAAGAGGTCTCGACAGATTGCAAGTGGCTTCTTTCACGCGCTGTGCCTTTGGTAATTTCCTTTGTTTATTTTGTTTTCTGGTTTGTCGTATTTCCTTCTTACCGTGTTGTATTTTGGAGATTGCGGATCGTATTGTTAACTCTCGCGAACTTGCTACTTACATGTTTGAGCTCGGTCAGGCAGGGTACAATAGTGGTCGGAAGTATGGCTATTCTGAAGGTAAAGCTGCGGCTATTAGTAATGAAAAAGATTACCACTTCGAGCTTTACAAAGAGGATTATGATGGTAAATATGCTGCTAAGCGCAAGGAGTTCGCTTCTCTGGAGTTTGCCGTTGTTAAGGCTGCTCACAAGCTATCCCGGAAACCAAATGGAGTCGCCTTACTGAAGCAGGCTCTTGGTGATGATGGTAACGCGGCTGGAGGTGCTGGGACCAGTCATCCCGAGTGAAGGATTCCGGCCTGCGTGCCGCGTATGGCCTTAGACGGTCCTGTAATCATTTGACAACTTTGTGAACAATTTGTAACACCCCAAAAATGTTTAATATAAAAATAAGTGAAAATAAACAAAGAATTTAACATAGTTAATGAAATATGACAAAATGGTAGTTAAGTTATGGGGAAAGCTTAAATTTAAACCCACATTCAAAGTGGGAGGGTTCAATATGTAAATAGTAAAATGAAAGAGTTTACTAATTAACAAAAAAATAAAAAACACCCACATTCAGTGGTGTTGGGTTCGATCAAGGCAGGGGAAGAACAAGGAAACCCTTGTTTGCAAAATTCCATCAAATTACTAGAAATCTCAAGGAGAATCTAATGCATGAACCCTTATTTTCGAGTATCTAACCCCGATTATTGAAGTGGTAAGTTTAATTTTCTGAAATCATGATTTGTAGAATGAGGGGTTCAACCCAATCTCAAAATTTTATGTTTAAATGTGAGAAATCTGAGTTAGGGTTACCTTCTAGGACAAGAATCATGTTGATTTTTAGGTTATTTGAAAGATTTTGGTAAAAACCCACTTTGTGAAATTGTGGTATGAATAGGATGATCAAAGAAGCTATAATCGTGTGGAATCTTGAAATATGATGATGTAGTAATGCTTGAATCTTAGAAAAATTTATGTAGGATAAAAGAAGGTTGTGAACATGGGTTGAATGTTGATGAATTATAAGATGAACTAGTAGGAATTCATACTTTGTATACTTGTACATAATGCTAGTAAATACGATGCCCACCAAGTGTTTGATGAAATGCTTAAAAGAATAATATGTATAATTTGGAAGGTGAATGAATGAGATTTAGTTGTACTAAATAAAGGAATGAATGTGTTGTTATAGGCGCGAAAGAAGAAGGTTCCAAGACTAGGAAATCGGAAAGTTCACAAGATCGAGGTACGTTAGTGTACACCGCATTTCTGTATTTATGATATTGTCATATGTATAATAAATCTTACTTGTAGTGTTTGGTTATGTCAAAGTTGTTAGAATTGAATTCTATGATTTTTCGAAAGTAAAAGTAAGGTCCGTCATAACGGATTGAAAGGAATGAAGAAGTTATGAAAGATAAAGCATCATATCCGGTTCTTCTAGTTGAACCGGGTATGGGAAGTTATGTATGCAATGGACGAAAGCCTACTCGATCCGTCTTTCTCGGATCGGGGTATGATGTAAGAATGAAATGACTATGATTGTTCATTATGAACAAATCAAATGAAGGTGATGTAATGATGCTAGTATCCGTTCCTAACGGGTATGTTAAGTAAAGTATGCTTAGCCTCTATTTGAGAAAAGCATGTAAGGGACCGTTTAACGGTTAGTAAAGTAATTGAATGATGTTTTATCCGAGAAAGAAATAAATGGGTTTATTACCGAAAATTGTTAGTGGCGAAATACTAACCTATTTGTTATGTCAAATGTAGGTAAATCCTCAATGTGGGCGACTTGGCAAATTGGAGCGAGCATATGCACACCTTATGAACATCAAGCGCTTCCGCTATTATGTATTAATGTTTTGGGTCAAATGTCCGTTTTTGGTATAACATTGTTAGTAGTTACACTTGTTAATACTTGGTGTATGGTCTTAGTCGTGTCTAGTCGAACGGGTCGTAAACTTGTTTGTTTGTTGATGGTTAATACAGGGATACACTTGTCTTACGAACGAGTCATGCCCAAATTTCGTTAAAATCACGTGTTAATGATACTAGCGTTTTTACCTTTTAAGTTGTGAAAGATTTGTACATTTTAAAAAGTTTTTGTTTTTAGCGTCTTTTGGATGTCATTTCTTCTAGACGCAAATACGGGTGTTTCAAGTTGGTATCAGAGCCAAGGTTTGAGGGATTCGAGCATATGATGTGATGCTTGAACTCAAACCGACGGCTCGTGCAAAAGTGTGCTCGCTCCAAGATCGCCAATGAGGTAACGGTTTGAGTTTTTGGTTTATTACAAGTATGTATAGTGTGTTTACGATAAATATTTAAGTTAAGTATGTGGAGTAGTATTAATGGGAGATGAAACGGGGAGTTCCAGGAACCGTATAACTGAAACCGGCCCGAAAAAAATGATTAAAATACCAAAAACAAGGTCAGCAGCGATTTTAGCAAAAGGGAGGCCGTCGCCGACGGGCCTCTGGCCGTCGCCGACGCCACCCTGTTGTGCCGACACCCTAATCATCTGTATACGGGGGTTGTGGCCGACGCCCCTTTTTCGGGGCCCGTCGCCGACGGGCTAGGGGGCCGTCGCCAAGCGGAAAACCAATCCGCTGAATTGTTTTATTTTTCACACTTGGAGTTACCGGGTTGTCCGAAAGCTCATTTAATGATTACGTAGGGTCCATATAAGGCCTAATAGATATATGTAATCACAATTAGTGGTTACGATGGAATGGATTCGTAAGAGTCGAAAGTGATGAATCGAATGACAAGATAAGAGTTACGAAATTTAAAAGATCAAAAATTGAAATGTAAGAAAGTGAATTAAGTAAATGTAGACTAATGAACTATGATATAATGAAAGGCATGTAACGGTGTTAAAAGAACGACACGAAATAAATGATGAAACGTAGAGAATTAAAAAAAAAAAAAACTTGAGTGCATGATTACAAATGTTGTAATCAAAGGTTGAAGTATGTGTTATATTGAAAGCTTGTGAATTATAATTTAAGCTCCCGTACTTCTCAGAAATGCACGTTTTATGTTCTTGTTAAGTTATTAGAAGATATAATAAGTTATGTAAAGTTACGTAGATCATTGGCGATAAAGTAAAATTTATAGAAGTCGAATGTAACGTATGGAATGGCATGAAATAAATGACGAATGTATAAAGTGGAGTTGGAAACGTATGATAATGAATACTGAAGGAAGTAAATGTAGACTAAAGTACTTGAATATGTGAAGGAACCTGAATTGTTAATAAATGAATATAAAAAAAAATGATGAGATTAGTGGTGAAAATGAATTGAAGAATGTGAGTTAGATGGAATCCGTATGAGAATTCGGATAAATGTATGCTTTGTTCAGAATTATGTATTAGAGGCTAGTACCCTGTGTTTGGAATGGTGTGATACTTATGTGTATATAATGATTTGCTTTAGTATAATTAAGAGGCGAATATATGCTAAATGTGAATCATACGAGCTTATTAGTAAAGGATATGTTGAAATTATGTTATATAGTTGCTTCGAATGAAATTTGCAATTTGTAGAATCATGGAGCATTAGCATGTGAAAGTACGTGTATGTGAATGTATATGTGTGTTGTTTAGAGGATCACGTAAATTGTACATGTCATACAATAAGAGTATGAAATATGTAAGATATTAATTATATGACCTACCATATTTAGATGAATACATGTTTAAAAGTTTAAAGTGTGTAAACGAGACAGTTGACTTTCTGAAAGTCAACAATATAGGGATATCATGGGATGGCCATTAGACACAATTGTTAAAGTAAAGAGTTAATGTGTTATGTACTAGATGAATTACGTGTTAAGATTGATGATAGTTTAGTTGTATGGAATTGAAATGAGATAACTATTAATGAATGTCTCATTTATATGAAATTCTACTAACGAAAGTCGATTAATGTATGAATAGAAAGAAGGTGAATTCGCAATCACTTCGAATTTATTTACATGAAGATGTATACGTGTTTGAATATTTGAAATTAAGTGGAAAGTATAAATAAATGAGAACTTGGTAATGTTAATGAAAGGTATGGAAAGGATATTAGTTCAGATGTTAGCTAAAAAGACGTTTTGTAAGTATGTTCGAATGGAAGGCATGTACAACACATACTACAATACTTATATACAAAAAGTATTGGGTGGTGATTGACCTTAAAAGGTTATATTGTAGAAGTTAGTAAATAATAATTACTTACAAATGTTGGAAGTATTACGTAAGAAATACAACGTGTAATGTAGGATACTCATTAGTACGAGACATGTTAGAAAACGTCGGTGATTCAACACCAAAAACGGTGAACGAATAAATGGAAATGGATTCAACCATGTAAGGAATGAAAGGATGGATCTATAAGTAAATACGGATCAAACCAGTAAGAGTGAAAGGTAATAAATTAAAAGTTCGAATTTGTAAGTGAAGACGAATTAAACAAGTAAGAATAAAAACTAAGTACCAAACTCAAATAAGTCATATGGGTCAAATGGCGATCGCCATTTGAACCCGGTATTTAATGTTCGATGTGTCAAGTTTATTACTTATAGGTGAGCATAATGTATTGGCATGCATTGTCACAGTTTGGAAAGTAATAACCGTCGCAAAGTATGAATAACGAGTTAAGGGATTTGACCCGCGCCAAGTACGTATAAAAAGATTATATTTTTAATAGGAGCTTAGGGCTCGACTAGAGAATGATGTGTCAGAATAGGATAACTGATACCCATATGTAAGAATGTATTTACAATTAGACTTCCGAAAAGTCAAACGATGTAAATGAAGTCCTTGCAATTATGCAAGTATAAGGTACGAACGTATACCTCGATGCGACCACAATAAGTAAGAGGGTGTTAGTCTGACCTTGAAAGGTCAAACTGCGAAAGTTGACGAAATAACCAATTAAATGAAAGGATAGTATGTAAGAAATGGAATGTATGATATGTTTTAGCATGTACGTAAAAAAAATTGCGAAAGAGACAATCGGCGAACAAACACCCTGTAGGACGCAAATATGAAAGGTTATGTGCTAACTATTATTTATAGATAAATATGATGGAATTCTTAATGAGATGATAGTAATGAAGCCAGTGGAAGGATGCTCAAGAGTGGGAGCATATTTCACGAATAAATGAGACCAATTCTGGTACAGAAGGTATATATAAAGAAGCGGATCAATCCGGCACGCGGATAACTAACTTATGCATTAAAGGCGAGGTTAGTAAAATGTTTAATTCTTGATTAATGATTAAAAATCCGTAGATTTATTTGTAAGTGTGAACAAAAAGAATGGTAGAATAATTATGGTATGGTATACAATAATCGACCTGTAACGGTCAGCGTGAGAAGGTATGAATGTCATTAAGGGGGAGATCTAAAGGCCTAAAATGAAAGTTTGAGCTAAATTGGTTAAACACTCGTATGGTGCTCGTACACAACATACCTAGTTGTTATCATAAGTAGTTCATGCAAGGAACTAATAATAAAGTGTGCGAAGGATTAAATTTGAGGCTAAACTCAAATTTGAAATTAGTTCAAGTGAGGGTAGTAACCGTAGAATGATGCCTTATACTCGTATTAAGTATGAAAAGGTAATTAGGAAGTGGGTAGCTTTGTATTAGTACCACTAAATCATTAAATGTTTATAGTATACGTATAATGTTATGCTAAGCCCTCATTTGAACAAGAAAGTAATTAGAAGAACGTTAGTAATGGGATAATGGGGTTTGCTCATGATTACAATAATGAATTATATCGTGCATGATTAGTGTGCGGAATGAAATAAATCGATTTATTTACATTAATAAATGTATGAATACGTTACGCTCATTTAGAAAGATAGAAACAAGCCGTAAGCATAAGCTTGTACGACCAATAGTATACATTTGGAATAAATTTTAATGAACGAAGCGCTAGTAATGATGCATGCTAGGAACTAGCATTATAAAATGAAAATGACACTAATAAGAGCTCTGGACCAGATTCTGACTTATATGTGATTATGAAAGTAATTTACTTAATTTAAGAACGTAGGGACAAGGTGTACAAATATGGTTATGCATGAATGAAACTTTTGCCAAGATCCCGAATACATTTATGTTGTAGTAAGCATCGTGAATGAATAGATGAAAAAGTAAGAGTAGAATTGGTCTAGTTGGAATGAGAAAGGTTTCGGGGACGAAACCTCCTTTAAGGGGGGTAGACTTGTAACACCCCAAAAATGTTTAATATAAAAATAAGTGAAAATAAACAAAGAATTTAACATAGTTAATGAAATATGACAAAATGGTAGTTAAGTTATGGGGAAAGCTTAAATTTAAACCCACATTCAAAGTGGGAGGGTTCAATATGTAAATAGTAAAATGAAAGAGTTTACTAATTAACAAAAAAATAAAAAACACCCACATTCAGTGGTGTTGGGTTCGATCAAGGCAGGGGAAGAACAAGGAAACCCTTGTTTGCAAAATTCCATCAAATTACTAGAAATCTCAAGGAGAATCTAATGCATGAACCCTTATTTTCGAGTATCTAACCCCGATTATTGAAGTGGTAAGTTTAATTTTCTGAAATCATGATTTGTAGAATGAGGGGTTCAACCCAATCTCGAAATTTTATGTTTAAATGTGAGAAATCTGAGTTAGGGTTACCTTCTAGGACAAGAATCATGTTGATTTTTAGGTTATTTGAAAGATTTTGGTAAAAACCCACTTTGTGAAATTGTGGTATGAATAGGATGATCAAAGAAGCTATAATCGTGTGGAATCTTGAAATATGATGATGTAGTAATGCTTGAATCTTAGAAAAATTTATGTAGGATAAAAGAAGGTTGTGAACATGGGTTGAATGTTGATGAATTATAAGATGAACTAGTAGGAATTCATACTTTGTATACTTGTACATAATGCTAGTAAATACGATGCCCACCAAGTGTTTGATGAAATCCTTAAAAGAATAATATGTATAATTTGGAAGGTGAATGAATGAGATTTAGTTGTACTAAATAAAGGAATGAATGTGTTGTTATAGGCGCGAAAGAAGAAGGTTCCAACACTAGGAAATCGGAAAGTTCACAAGATCGAGGTACGTTAGTGTACACCGCATTTCTGTATTTATGATATTGTCATATGTATAATAAATCTTACTTGTAGTGTTTGGTTATGTCAAAGTTGTTAGAATTGAATTCTATGATTTTTCGAAAGTAAAAGTAAGGTCCGTCATAACGGATTGAAAGGAATGAAGAAGTTATGAAAGATAAAGCATCATATCCGGTTCTTCTAGTTGAACCGGGTATGGGAAGTTATGTATGCAATGGACGAAAGCCTACTCGATCCGTCTTTCTCGGATCGGGGTATGATGTAAGAATGAAATGACTATGATTGTTCATTATGAACAAATCAAATGAAGGTGATGTAATGATGCTAGTATCCGTTCCTAACGGGTATGTTAAGTAAAGTATGCTTAGCCTCTATTTGAGAAAAGCATGTAAGGGACCGTTTAACGGTTAGTAAAGTAATTGAATGATGTTTTATCCGAGAAAGAAATAAATGGGTTTATTACCGAAAATTGTTAGTGGCGAAATACTAACCTATTTGTTATGTCAAATGTAGGTAAATCCTCAATGTGGGCGACTTGGCAAATTGGAGCGAGCATATGCACACCTTATGAACATCAAGCGCTTCCGCTATTATGTATTAATGTTTTGGGTCAAATGTCCGTTTTTGGTATAACATTGTTAGTAGTTACACTTGTTAATACTTGGTGTATGGTCTTAGTCGTGTCTAGTCGAACGGGTCGTAAACTTGTTTGTTTGTTGATGGTTAATACAGGGATACACTTGTCTTACGAACGGGTCATGCCCAAATTTCGTTAAAATCACGTGTTAATGATACTAGCGTTTTTACCTTTTAAGTTGTGAAAGATTTGTACATTTTAAAAAGTTTTTGTTTTTAGCGTCTTTTGGATGTCATTTCTTCTAGACGCAAATACGGGTGTTTCACAATTTTAATTTTTGCTTACTTGTTATGACTGTGAACATTTGACTATGCTTGACATTTCTTATGTTAATATTCGCTTTTGTTTTATGCGAATTTTGTTACTGTCATAATATGTGCATGTATAATTACTTTGATTCAGGTATCACGAATGAGTGATGGCGCTGACAGGTTGTGTTGTGTTAGTTACAACGTTTTATTCTGTCGTTCATGTGCGCAGGTTGGTTCGTGAATACGAAGTGATAGAATTTGCAGGTTATTGTGTGGACCCGGCTGTGCTCAGCCTTGGGGGTGTGTACAATGTTTGTTTATCCTGTGTTCGATGCTTTCGTGTTTAGGTGGGCACGAAGTATTTATTTGGCGTTTTTTAAGCTTTAGTTGTGTTTTTTGACCCGGCTGTGCACTTGTTTGTGACAGGCCTTGGAGGTCTACAACGTTTCCTAATGGTCGAGCCATTGATGTTTTCGTGTATGCCCAAAGTAATGTATGCAGTTGTGACAAGAAATTTGCATGCAAAGGAATAGCCAAACACTTCTTGTATTAATGTTAACTGTGTTGGCGCGCGGCCGTTACAAGTACATAGAAACTTCGGCCTTTTACATGTAGCATTTTCTTAACTGTTGGGCGTTCCAGGTTCTCGGAACTTCCTTGCCGTCTAGGGTGCGTAACTTGTATGCCCCTTTTCCGAGTACCGCATCTACTACATAAGGCCCCTCCCACTTGGGGGCTAGCTTTCCCGGTTTTTCGGCGTTAGACGCCTCATTGTCCCTCAGAACGTAATCTCCTGGGTTGAAGGTGCAGATGCGGACTTTAGAGTTGTAATACTTCTCCAGTTTTGTCTTGTACTTTGCTTCATTTATTGCCGCCATCTCCCTCCTTTCTTCTAGGAGGTCAAGGTCTAATCTCCGTTCTTCTTCGTTGTTGATCAGGTTCATGGAAAGCATTCTTGGTGACGGGAGCCCGATCTCTGCTGGTATCACAGCCTCGGACCCATAGACTAAACTGAACGGTGTTTCCCCGTTACTTGTCTTGGGCATCGTCCTATGGGCCCATAAGATGCTGGGCAATTCATCGACCCAGCCTCTTCTTTTCTCTCCCAGTCGTGCTTTGATGCCATCTACGATGCTTTTGTTGACGGCTTCCACTTGACCATTCCCATGCGGGTGCGCAACCGAGGAGAAGGTGTGCTCAATGTGTAACTCTTTAAACCACTGTTGGAGATCATCTGCGGCAAAGTTTGTTCCGTTGTCGGTGATGATCTTGAGTGGTAGTCCGAAACGGCATACGATTTGTTCCCATATGAATCTTTTGACGACAGTGGATGTGGTTGACGCGAGTGCCTTTGCCTCTACCCATTTTGTAAAATAGTCGACGGCGACTATTATGAATTTGACAGCACCTGGGGCCTCGGGAAAGGGGCCAACCATATCTATCCCCCATTGCTGAAACGGCCACGCTGTTGTCACGGGGACTAGCTCGTTCTTCGGTCGCATCGTCTTTGGGGCGTGTCTCTGACACCCGCTGCATTTTCTCAGAACTTTCACCGCGTCTAAATGCATTCCGGGCCAGTAGTACCCAGCATTCATCACTTTTGCTACAACCATTCTTGGCCCGGCGTGGATGCCGCAGATCCCTTCGTGCACTTCTCTGATCAAATAGTTCGCGTCTTCTGGATCGACACATCTTAACAAAGGTCCGAGGTATGATTTTCGGTACAGGATTCCATCGACCATCTGGTAATGCTCGGCCTTGTATTGAATCTTTCGTGCTTCAGCCTTGTTTTCTGGTAGGATCCCAGACTGTAGGAATATGATTATGGGGGTCATCCAAGACGTCGTTCCTAACTGAATCACATTCACTTGCTTCAACGGAACCGATGGGTTGCTCAAGACTTCGATGCGTACATCCTTGGCCAAATGCTGGAAGCTTGTAGATGCTAACTTACTTAGTGCGTCGGCTGGTTTGTTCTCACTTCGATTGATGTGGTGCACTTTGTAAGAATAGAAGGTTTGTAGCAACGTCTTTGCTTGATTCAGGTATAGCGCCATTACATCTCCTTTGGCTTCGTATTGCCCGTTGATTTGTCCGGCCACTAACATGGAGTCCACATGTGCTTCAATGTGTCTAACTCCCATTTTGATTGCCAATCTTAAGCCGGCGAGGAAAGCTTCATATTCGGCTTCATTGTTCGTGCTCTTGAAATCTAAACGTATGGCGTAAGTGAATTCATGTTTGTCAGGGCTCACCAGCCGAAGTCCTGCGCCTGGGCCGTCTTCGTTAGACACGCCGTCTGTGTATAGCAACCACGGTTCTTCTACTTGCTGTTTTTCGGCTTTTTCCATTGCTTTACATTCCCGATCCTTGTCGTCAGGCACTTCTGTCATGAAGTCCGATAGCACTTGGCCCTTGATTGCTGGTCTTGGCCTGAAAACTACATTATGGCCTCTGAGTTCTATCGCCCATTTTGCTAGTCTTCCTGAAATCTCTGGCCTTGCGAGGATGTTGCCGATGTTGTAGTTTGTTAGCACGTGAATGACGTGATTGGCAAAATACCTGCGCAACCGCCTTGATGCATGGATCAATGCGAGTACTAGTTTCTCCATGATGGCATACCGGGTTTCTGGGTCGGTCAAGGTTCGTGACACATAGTAAACTGGTGTTTGGATACCTTGTCGATCAACAAGTAACACTGCTCCTACTGCTCTGTCGGAGGCTGATAAGTATAGCACCAAAGGCTCTCCCTTGACTGGTGCAGTTAATGTTGGCAACCTGATGAGGCAATCTTTCATCTCGCGAAATGCGCTTTCGGCTTCCGGAGTCCACTGAAATTGGCTTTTCTTCATGCAATTGTGGAGTGTTTTGATAAACGGGAAAGATTTGGCTGCGTGATTGGCCAGGAAACGGTTAAGTGCTGCCAACCGCCCTGCCAATTTTTGCATCTCCTTGATCGTCGAAGGGGAAGGCATGCGTTCGATTGCTTGTATCCTATCAGGATTCACTTTGAAGCCATCTTTCGTGACGATGAAACCCAGGAATTTTCCCTATTTCATGCCGAAAGAGCATTTCGCTGGGTTTAGCTTGATACTTACTCCGCGCAAGGTGTCAAACGTTTTTTGGATGTTCATCAGCATTGTATTCTCCTCTTTGCTCATAATGACTAGGTCATCCATATACACTTCGATGTACTTGCCGATATCATCGTGGAATGTTTCATTCATCAACCTCTAATAGGTCGCGCCCGCATTCTTTAAACCGAAAGGCATCTTGGTGTAGCAGTATAGCCCTGTCGGAGTGCGGAATGCGGTTTTGTCTTCAACTTGCACCGCCATCTGTACCTGGTGGTACCCCTTGTAGCAGTCAAGAAAACATTTCCATCGGAATGTTGCCAGCGAATCGATCTTTTCATCGATGTCTGGTAGGGCGTAACAGTCACGCGGACATGCCTTGTTTAGATCCGTGTAATCTACACACATTCTCCAACTACCATTTTGCTTCTGTACCATTACTGGGCTTGCCACCCATGTTAGGTACCTGACTTCTCTGATGATTCCCGCGTTTAACAGCTCCATCACCTGTTCCTTCATAGCATCATGTTTTATGTCTCCCAAGTGGCGCTTGGCATGCACTACCGGCTTTGCTTCCTCTTAGACGTTTAATCGATGTTCAGCTATGTGCCGTGGAACACCCACCATGTCCGCTGGTGTCCAGGCGAACACATCCATGTTTTGGAACAACAGCTTTTTTAGCGCCGCGCGCGTTAAATCGGACATTGCAGGTCCTAGGGTAACTGTTTGTTCTGGGTATGCACTGTTCAACACCCATTTTTCTGCCTCCGCACGTGGTGTTGGTTTACTTGCCTTTGTAGGTCTGAGTTCATCTGTTGCTAAGACTTCCTTGCTTGCGTATATTATTGCTACTCCCGTTTCTGTTGGGAATCCCACAGTTGAATGCTAAGACTTCCTTGCTTGCGTATATTATTGCTACTCCCGTTTCTGTTGGGAATCCCACATCTGTTGCTAAGACTTCCGTTGTTAAGACTTTATAAGGGGGTGTGGGTGGTCACTAGTGATAGAATTCTATCACTCACAAGCACCCAATCAAGTTCCGCTATATCATCAACCATTTTTCCATCACTCACAACCTTTTTTTGTGGCAATGGTCATCACTCACCACCACACCCAACAATTTCCCCCCAACCAACAATTACCCTCACAAAAAAAACCATCACGCCGTGAAGAAAATAACAAAAATTGAATTCGTGGACTTTTAGGTGGCGGTGGAAGTAATGTTTTTTCCACGTGTTATGTTTGTGTATCACGGTGCTATAACGCACCGCCCCCTCTCCTCTAAGTGTGCAATTTTGATCTTCCTTCATGCGTAATTTTGATCTTCCTTAATGTACAAAGTGTAAAAAAGACTTTACAGGTGGTGTAATCTTGATCTTCCTTCATGCGTAATTTTCATTTGTTATTCTTTCATATATAATTTTTTATGCGTAATTTTGATTTCCATCATGTATAAGTTTTAGTTGTTATTTCCTTCATGTATAATTACTTTTTATACATAAGTGTACCTTATGGATTAACTTACCCCTTTATTGTAATAGTAATCTATTATTTTTTTTTAAATTTATGATACTGGATGTCGTATGTATTTGAATTTGATGATCATGTATCCCTCCTGAACTCATATTTGAGTATTTGACTTATATAATAAATCTTTTAAAAATAAAACGTAAGTCTGACATATTAGTAAATAAAAATTCCACATTTACTTGAAGGATATTATATTTTGAAAAGTCTGCATTGGATTCTAGAAAAAACGGTAGTCTTTATTAATGAGCTATCATTAGCAGCGGTTGGAAAAATTAATTGGCTAGTCCCTGGACATTCTGTCTCTGCATACATTTTTTTTTTTGAAAGGCCAACCAAATTTATTTCACATTTCTGGGTAACCCAAGCTGTTAACCAGAATGGCACCAAATTTTACACCCAGTTTCATACAATTGATACAAATCATATACCAAAGCTAGATAACTCAAAATTACACCAATTTTCCCACGAGAGATTTGCATTTTTGGCTCTACTTTTTAGCCACATGTACCCGAACGTTTTTATTTCTTCCTTCATCCTATTTACATTTGGGCATCTACCGTTGAAAACCACCTCGTTCCGATTCCTCCATATGACCCAAATAGCCGATTGGACTATCAAGGAAATCACTTTTTTCCATCTTAGAGAACCTCTATATTGTTTATGAATGCTAACAATATCTTTCAGTTCCAAAATAAAGATCGGGCGAATCTTGCACCATCGCGAGACGAACTCCCATATTTGATCCGCAATGCAACACGAAGCGAATAAATGAAGTGCAGTCTCGTCCATTTCTCCACACATCTTGCACTGGCAGTTTTGAATCACCACATTGCGTCTCTCAAGGGCCGTAGTCGTAGGAAGCTTGTCCTGAAATAGTCTCCACATTAAAAAATTAACTTTAATAGGAGACCAATTGTTCCATTCCAATTCAACTCCAAGGTCTGAAAACATAGAGTGTTGTGCCTTATCTCGAATGCTTCTTACAGAAAAACATCCAGACCCTTCCAAAGCCCAACCCCATGTGTCTGGTCCCGTTCCAAACCTGTACCCCAGCACCGCTGATGAGATGTGGCTGAGCTCAGCTCTTTCTTCCACACTTGACGGTGCCCGGATCCATGAGAAAGAAATCTCCCAACCCCCGGTTCCACCCACCACCCGGTCCCTAATAAGGGCATTTTTATTACGCTCCAGCTGAAACAAATTAGAAAACTTTTCGCATAACGGTTCGTCAAATAGCCACTTCTCTTTCCAGAATAAAATCTCCTTTTCATGACCCGGTGAAGCCCTGAATAATGATTCCAAATTGATACCTAGCTCACCAAAATCAATTGATAGATTATGTATTTGTTTCCATGGACCCGCTAATGACATCTTTGCCGGTATAAAGCTCCACGATCTAGAATTATTATGTAAACCCCACACCACTTTCTTCCATAAACTTCCTTTTTCAACCTTGAACCTCCACCACCATTTGGAAAGCATGGATAGATTTGCCACCCGAAGAGATCCGAACCCCCACCCCCCATAATCCTTTGGAGTCATCATGCTTTTCCAAGCGACCCAATTCATCTTTTCCTTTTCCGGATTTGAGCCCCAAAGGAAATCTTTTCGAAGTTTTTCTAGTTTCTTGATAACCCCCATCGGTGCCTTATATAAAGAGAAATAAAACGTAGGAAGTGCATTGAGAACGGAACGAATCAAAGTTATACGGCCGCCAAAAGAAAGGGTATTTGCCTTCCATATAGATAACCTCTTCCTAAACTTCTCTACAACCGGGTCCCAATTCTTTATCAAATTCATATTCGCCCCAACCTGAAGACCCAGATATTTAAATGGAAAGGACCCTCTTGTGCATCCCATAACATTTGCCATTAGCTGGACTTGCGTGTCCTCCACCCCAACCCCGTAAATGCTACTTTTGTTCATATTAATTTTCAGTCCCGAGACAAGAAAAAAACATCTAAGAAGACGCTTTAGATTCATCACGTTGGTGTAAGACCATTCCCCCACAAAGATGACATCATCCGCATAAAGGAAATGAGATAAAGAAGAGCCGATTTGAGGGAAAGACAAACCTTTGAAAGCTCCAATCTCACAAGCTTTCTTCATAACCCCGGTGAGAGCTTCCATAGCAAGAATAAAAAGAAACGGGGACAATGGATCACCTTGCCTCAAACCCCTTGAGCAGATAAACTCTTGTGTAGGAGAACCGTTCACAAGAACCGACGCCCGGGCCGATGTCACAATTATCGTCACCCACTTACGCCACTTTGGGGGAAAATTCATTTGAGTAAGAATGGAAATTAAAAAGTCCCAGCTTAGAGAGTC